>JAPDER010000082.1:10000-107610 GCA_027569225.1 Aspergillus panamensis | reverse complement strand
CCCCCCCCCCCCCCCCCCCCCCCCCCCCCCCCCCCCCCCCCCCCCCCCCCCCCCCCCCCCCCCCCCCCCCCCCCCCCCCCCCCCCCCCCCCCCCCCCCCCCCCCCCCCCCCCCCCCCCCCCCCCATTTAAATGGGTGGGGTATGGTACATTGTATTTGTGTCTATGATATGGCTATAGAAAGGGAGGGGATTATTTGATCTCTTCCAGGGCTTGTCGGGCTTGGTTGATTATGGCAGCGCGCGCATCGCTGGCGGACGTATCGGGTGGTGGGATTCGCCCTCCCTCGTGCACGACCGTACGGAGCTGCTGCTCTGTTTCCCGGAGGGCGGTTCGACCGTCCTCGCGCACTTTTTCTTCCCAGAATGCTCGCGCGGATTCCCATTTGCGTTGCTGGCGGCGCAGGGAGTAGATCAGACCTACGGCGGCCATGGTGCAGGTCTCGTATACTGTTGCGGCGGGCAGGGAGATGTAGGTCAGCGCAGAGAGCGCGGACGTGAGTGTTGTTGTTGATAGACTGAAGAGGACGAGTCGTTGCGCCATTGCTTGCAGCAAGGGTACAGTAGTCTCGAGAAGTCGTGCACGGCTACTGGGAATTTGTGTTGGCCATGGCTCCTTATCTTCCTTCAGAGGCTCTTTCACAGCAACAGTAACACTATTACTCTTGTTTTCTACTTCTTGCTCCATCACTTCAGGTGCAGTTACTGTGATGGCTGAGGGCTCAAGCAGGCCAGCCTGCTGAAACTGGCCTGCTGTCCAGATTACCTCTCTTTCTGCTTGTCGCAAGAACTTCTTCTCCAAGATCTCTGAGGTGATCATGCCCACATCATCAACACGCCAGAACAGCTTCCACCACGCAAGTCCACGCCACCGCTTGCTCGCAAACCCTTCCTCAAGGGACCCGCGGAGTTCAGTATGCGCTCGCTCCGCCCACACGGACACACTCTGGTCAAGATCCTCCCGGGCCTGCTCAGAGGCAGATGTCACTGCCTCTGACTTTTGAACCTTCCTGATCTTCTCTGCAGCGGCACCTTCCTCTGCTATATCAATTAGAGATGCAATAAGCATCCTTAATGACGGGTCCAACCCCTCTTGCTGCGCACGCGAGGTAGACAGCCATTCCAAAACTGGCTGCACTCCGCTGGTGTTCCACCCCCGCTCATACAAAGATGCATTCTGCACGGACTCGCGGAATTTTGCCAGTGCCTGGTTGGCCTTGTTGATGTCCACGAATGAAAGGCCCTGATCAGTCTGGGTATTCTTTGTCGTCTGCGCAAGCGCAAGCTCAACAGCCGCATAGATTAAATCCACCTCCTTCTTCAGATCCGTCCGCGCAATCAGCCCACTATACGCCAGTAACCCATCCACACCACCCGCACACACTATACTCCGATGGACGGGATATCGCACAACATTATGCCGTCCTGTATGCGACGTCTGGATCGTCACCGTCGGCACGAGAAACGTCTCCGCGGCGAGCTGAGCAGAACCTGACAACGCCCCCGCACCGAGACTAGTAATTAAAATTTCCAAATTCCCGTTCTTCAATATCAGGGACGGAACAGAGATGGTCGGGATAAGGTTATTCGGGATCGTCTCGGATACTTCGCCGTACCTGTGATAGTCAATATCTCTTACCTTGATGTGCAATAAATTATAAGAAAGGTGAAAAAATAAAGTAGCAAGTAACATACCGAATTAACAACCCCCTCGCTGCATCAACCCCATGACCCTCCAAAATATCCTCCCAGTCCTCTCTCGACTTCAGTGGGTCAGCCAGTAACAACCGGACCAATTTCCTCGCCGCCGTAACATCATCATTCAACCCAAGGACTATTATTCCCCATTAGCCATTTCTACCCTCTAGAGAAAGAAACAAAGAAAGACAGAACAGGGCACAAACCAGCAACCCTCATCAACGGCTCCTCAGCCTCCAAACCCCTCAAGGCCAACTGAAGCCGACTCAAATTGACCCGTTCAGTCGCAACATCCTGGATCCCAGCAAGAGCTTCATACAGTTTCCTGAACCGGGCCGGGACGTGTCGCGCCGAGGGGACGGAGGTCGTCGCGGTAGACGGACTCGAGAACGGACGGATATGGCACTGTTGTGATCGGGGGAGAAGCCCTCTTTGTAGCTGAGTGAGGAGGATATGAGTTGTGACTGTGGCTGTGGTGGTGGTGAGTGTACGGCGCCGAACTGCGCAGGAGGGACAGTAGTACATGGCCAAGGGTTTTGGGTCGTTGGTTCGCGACAGGCTCTGCGCGAGCGAGCCGCGGAGTTTAGGAGGCATTGACTAGTTGGTGGTGTGGAATTAGGGAGAGGGGATGGAGGGAGTTTTAGATGAGGACTGGAAATTAGAGTCGCGGCTTGGCAACGAAGAATAATAATGCACAGGTGACCCCATCACGTGCCTAGTAGGGCTAGGACCGTGACATTTCCCCCCCCTTTTCATGATCGCGAAGTCTCTGAGCTAGCAAGGAAAGTTCCATGTACATAAAAATATACAGTCATGAATCATAAAACACCTCAAGAATGTCACGACCCTAGCCCTACTAGGCACGTGACGGGGTCACCTGACTAGGGGTCTGTAATCTTGGATTTTACAGAATGTCCATCATTTTTCTTTGTCCAAATGGCTTAGTCAGCTCATTTTCCCCCCTTAACTAATCATCAAAAACTTTCCAGCTAAAAAAGGTATAAAAATTATATCACCCGATATAAGTGATAGTATAAAAAAAAAGTGAAGAAAATGACAAGTATTTTACTTTTCGCGCGAAGTTTTCAAATGTCCAAAAGTCCGACTTTTGGACAAATAAAGCCGACCCCTACACCGTACCCTTCGTAGATAATCTCCCCTGTTTGACACCTCTGATTGTTCTTCTCTTCTTTCCTCTTTATGCTTAGTATTCTGTCTAATACTACACCTTACCTTGGTTAACATCCCTTACATTAATACTAAGCATTGTTAAAGGCATCTGAGAACCTCTTAGAACTTCCTAGAACTTATTAAATCCTCTTGTTTTATTTTAGTCTTCGTGTTGCATTGTACCCCTGTTATTAATCTTCACCCTGGGTGAGCAGAACCCATTGGAGATATTCTCAGAACCACTTATTCTATTCCTTGTGAGATAAGCTTTACACTACCTATCCCGGAACCTTGTTAACGTGATGGTTGGATCCAGGCAAAAAGCTATGCAGCTACTAGTCCTGACTGGTCTCGCTGCTGGGACATGGAGCTGACCAGCCTTGGTCACCTCTGTAGCTTCCAATATCTTCCAGCACTCTGCCCCAGGCATGTTTCCTTTCTTCCCTTTAAACCTGCCTAACCTGAACCCCAAGACCTGAACCTGGCCTAGCCACCAAATCAGCCTTCCTTGAGCCCTAGTCAAAGGTAAAGAACAAATAATCATGTTCCAGCCATCCCGGGTTGCCTCCTTCTCCAGCTATCTGGACTCCCCAATTAACAACTGGAACAGAGAAGAGGTTGCTAACCTTGACCAGTGACTGGGCGAGCTCAACCATACCCTCCAACAGTCAAAGGCACGGGGTGATCGATACAAGCAGACGGCCACCAATGTCACCGACAAACTACAGTCCCAGGAGGAGGAGATGCACCGCCAAGCATCCACCGTGACCGCAATCATCTCTTCCTCCAGAAAGGCGGAGATACGCTGGCTGAAAAGGTAGCCACCAACTGTGGCGGCCCGACTGTTGTCGTTGTGCACTCTGTCGACCCAGTCGTGGTCGAGTCCAGGATCGACCTTCCCAGAGTCAAGGCGGTGCTCTTCACTCACCTCCCTGACCAAGAGAGCGGCAATGCGCTAGTTAATGTACTCTTTGGGGACGTGGATGTGAGCGGCCGCCTCCCTTATATGATCGGCAAGAGCCTTGAGGACTATGGACCTGGCGCCCAGGTTCTCTATGAGGCGAACGCTCCCACCCCGCAAGTTGACTTCTCGGACGCCCTTTATCCTACACCAAGTGGGAACTCGCCAACTTGGAGGTTAACTATTTGCAAAAGGGCCAAGCTTCCCGCCTTCCCGCCTTCCCGCCCCGCGCCCCAAGGACGCCGTTCCCCCGCCTGAATACAACACCAGCCCCCCTCCAATCAACACCTCTGTCTTATTCCCAGAGGGCTTCCGCGTCGTCTTTAAGTACATATACCCCTACCTCCCCTCCCTAGACGGTGTCACTCGACCCTCATCCCAACCACCAACTGAGGACCGCTCCTCCAAATCACTCAAAACTTGCCCCTCCGACGCCGGCAGTGGTCTTGGCGGCAACCCCTCTCTATACGAGGACTTGGCCTGCGTCGACCTCAAAGTCACCAACACAGGCTCCCGCTCAGGTCAAACAGTCATCCAACTCTATGTTTCCTTCCCAGACAACGTCGTTGAACCTACAGCCCACCCCGACAACAACACTAATAGCAATCAGAACCACGACCACGACCACGACGCCAACAACACCAACAACAAACCCAGTCAACAACACGAAGAAGAAGAAGAAGAAGAAGAAGAAGAAGAAGAAGAAGAAGAGCAAAACAAACCCACCCCTCCCCCTCTCCACCCAATTAACTTCCCTGATCACTTCCTCCAGAACTTCACCAAAGTAATGCTGGCGCCTGGTAAGACCCAATCCATCTCCATGACCCTCACCCGGAAGGACCTGAGCTATTGTAGCGTGCGCGAGCAGAACTGGGTGTTACCGCGGGGGGAGTTTCAGATATGGGTTGGGATTAGTTTGAGGAGTTTACCATTGCGGGGGTTGTTTGAGGTGGTGTGATGGATTCATTATCATATATATATATATTCTTTTTTTTATGTATATCATGTTTGTTATCAATAATACGTTTAGTTTAGTTTAGCCGTGGCTTGATAGAAATATGGACTTGCTATGGTAGCACATAAGGACGGGCTTACTTTTCAGTAGATTAGGGTTATTATATACATAATATCTCTACCTAGGTTCTCCTACTCTACCTCTATAAAATAAAGGAGGTATCCACTCAAGACAGAAATTTTTTTTAAAAAAAAATAAAATATTCATTGCTCATAATCTAACATATATTCCAACCCGCCACAAAACAAAACAAAAACAGCATAAGTGTGGTGGTATCATTACAACTTCGAAGCAGCCCCCGGAGTGGAAATCTCATTGTATAGCAAACTAGTCAAAAAATCGGCATAATCTTCCCCAGTGACCTGACCGGCGAAATACCGAGCTGCAAGCTGGAACTTGTTACCCTTGGGGCCCGTGGCAGTGAGACTGTCGGCTTGTTCCTGGAGGAGATGGAGGGCGTAGGCCTTGTCGACCTTTTTGCCTTCAGCGGTGGTGACGCCATGGCGGGACCATTGCCAGAGTTGACTGCGGGAGACTTCGGCGGTGGCGGCGTCCTCCTACTTAGTGTTAGTTTTGATCTTGTTTTGTTGGACGAGGGGAGGATGTAAAGGAGGGGAAAGGGGACAGACCATGAGGTAGTTGATGGGGATACATCCCACACCGCGGAGCCAACCCTCCATGTAGGATAGACCGATGTTGAGGTTCTTGCGGATACCGTCCTCGGTGATCTTACCAGGGATGTTGGTGTTGAGGAGGTCGTTGGCGGTGATGTGAACGTCTTCGCGACGGATGTGCATCTGGTTGGGGGTGGGCATGTACGTGTTGAAGATGTCAGAGGCGATGGAGGCGAGGGCAGGGTGGGCAACCCAGGTTCCATCATGGCCGGCGCGGACTTCACGGAGCTTATCAGCGCGGACGCCGTCCATAGCCTTGGTGTTGGCGGCGGCGTTGTCCTTGATGGGGATCTGGGCGGCCATGCCTCCCTGTGTGGGTGTTAGTCGTGGTTCGTTCACACGAATCTAAATCTATATGAATGGGAAGTTGCAAGGCTGACATACCATGGCGTGCACACCACGGCGGTGGCAGGTCTTGATGAGGAGCTTGACGTAGGAATCCATGAAGGGGACGGTCATGGTGACATCGGAACGGTCGGGGAGGACAAAATTGGGGTGCTTGCGGAACTTCTTGATAAAGGAGAAGATGTAATCCCAGCGACCACAGTTGAGGCCGGAGCTGTGGTCGCGGAGCTCGTAGATGATCTCGTCCATCTCAAAGGCGGCGGTGATGGTCTCAATGAGGACAGTACCACGGATGGTGCCGCGGGGCAGACCGATGTAGTCCTGGGCGAGGTTGAAGACGTCATTCCAGAGGCGGGCCTCCAGGTGCGACTCCATCTTGGGCAGGTAGAAGTAAGGGCCGAACCCGCGGGCCACCAACTCCTTGGCGTTGTGGAAGAAGTACAGACCGAAGTCGAAGAGGGAGCCGGAGATGGGCTCACCGTCCACGGTGAAGTGCTTCTCATCCAGATGCCAGCCACGGGCCCGGGCAATGAGAGTGGGCAGCACCCGGTCAGTGCGGAGCTTGTATTCCTTGCCGCCCAGCTTGAAGTCAACCTGGCGACGGATAGCATCATAGAGGTTGACCTGGCCGTTGATCATGTTGTCCCATGTGGGGGCGCTGGAGTCTATTTCAAGTCAGTTACACCCAATTTCCACCAAGTAATAGTTCGCAAGGGGGAAAGAAGCACCCTCGAAATCGGCCATATAAGTCCACACATCAGCATTCAGAGCGTTGACAACCATCTTGCGATCAGTCGGACCGGTAATCTCAACACGACGATCCACCAGACCGGGCGCCGGGGGGGCACCCTTCCAGGTGGGATCATCGCGAATGTGCTTGGTCTCTGGGAGGAAATCAGGGAGATGACCCTTGTCGATTTCTGCCTGGCGGTCGATCCGGCACTGCAGCAGGGCCTTGCGAGTGGGATTAAATGTGTGGTGGAGGATGGCCAGGAAAGCAGAGGCTTCCTTGGTGAGGATCTTGCGGGCCTCAGTGCTTAGAGGGGCGAGGATGGCCACATCCTTGAGCTGAGCCTCGATCTGAGCCATTGTGTGGTGGATGTAGATTGTGGTAGTTTTCCTTCTTGGAGTGTAGATAAGAAAGGAAAAGAGTTGCGAAATGGGGAAAAGGAAGGAGGAAAAAGATTTTCAAGGCCTGGGGAAGCCTAGAACCAGACTTTATAGATTGGAGATGACTGTCGGTGCTTGATAAGAGTCACCCATGATTTTCGGCAGGAGTAAAGGAAGCAAGCAAGCAGGCTACGTCAGAGAACCAGCGACAACCGCGGTCCATTCCATGGGGAAGCCCCGGCAGCCAACCATGATCGGAATCCCAGTGGGACAAGTAAAAAACGAGTAAAACGAGTAAAAAAAGGGAAACCGGGAGTTGGGACGGGGAACTTGGGACGAGCTCGATAGGAGATAGAGCCAATGGCGGGCATTCCGAAGCTGGGGACATTGGAGATGAAGTTGTGCTGATTTCCCAAACAGGTTAGCCAGCCATCGTGACCACGGGGACCGCGTGACTTTCCCGCGGGAAAGTCACGTCTGTGCCGTATTATGGCGGTTAATATGCTGACCGAGCGGTCTCGGCCAATTTTGCGTCAGGGGATTTTTACATAATATTCATTGAGTAATCCAGCTTTAAAGACGGTTTCCCCTCTGCCGGGCGACGCCGTGTGCTGGAGTTGACACTCCGAGATAGGAGGGCGGTTCGCATTGATTTTATATACTATTGACAATCGCCAGACAATCACCAAAGGGAGGGGGGGCACAGCTGCAAGTTCTACGGGCGGAATTCAAAGACTCGAGCTCCAAAAATGCAGGAAGTATTGTACGGTAAGACAGCACCCCAGAATAATAATGCCGAGGAAGTGAAATGGAATAAGGTGGAAGTTGACTCAAACTCCCCACACGCCCGAACTTCTGCATCTGCGCTGTGACAACCGCGGTTGGTTGAAACGTTCCAGCAGGTGTCCATCTGGCTCCTGGCTTGGAGGCTTTTGTCTCACGGTACCGATTTGTTCCGAGTCCACGTTACTGCCTGAGGTGTCTTTGTTTTTCGGGCGGAAGGACACAATGATATCAGTGCCTCCGTCCCCGCATTGTCGGGTAGATAGGATAGGGATAGGTATTTTGTGGAATCGGCTTGGAATCAAAGAACAGGAATATCGTGTATACTTCTAAAATATATCATCAATCATCATGAACCGTGCTGGGACACAGAAACGCAAAGCTTTCAAAATAAAAAAAAAAAAACGCCATTGCATGTGAAATCAAGTTAACCAACCCACAACCCAACATGTGATCCCGTCGTCCGCCCTTCAACTCAAGAATTCTAGCTCCCGAATTTTCCTAGGTTAGACTTCGGGTTCCAACGGCTCAGGAATTGGTTATATCCAGGATCCTCTAGCCGGATATCAGAAAACCCTTGGGCCGCAATTCCGCTCCCACCTCTGCTATCTCCAAGCCGAAGCGAAGCCCTAGACTGTTTCAATATACCGTCGCACCTCCCTGCACTATATCAGTATCACTTGCCACCCATTCAAGGAGAATAAAAAGGATAATGAAAGGACAAAGAAAAGACCTACCAATCTGTCACGGCTTCCTCCCACAGGCGCATCTCGTGTTCTCGGGTTCCCGCAAAGTGATCTACAAATTCATCGCCAAAGACCTCCCGTGCGACACTATCTTTGCGCTGAAACGTCGCTGTAGCCGCCCCAAGGTTCTTGGCCAGTCGCACTCCCTTATCACTCGCGCCACCCATATCCTCGCCCTTTGACAGTGGCGGGACCGGGAGCTCGAGCTTCTGCTCAACTCCCCGCCATCCCAACGCGACAATAGCAGCAAGGACAAAATGCGGATTCGAGTCGGCGCCCGGGACACGGACCTCCAGGCGTGTAGCCTTGGGGCTGGCAGTCGGCAGTGTAATCACTCGAACAGAGGCGGCACGATGCTCTAGACCCCAGGAAACGGTTACTGGTGCCCAGAAGTTCTCCACCAGACGCTTGTAGGAGTTCACGGTGGGCGCGAACATGGGCATGATGTCCGGCAACCCTGTCAGGATCCCTGCGAGGAAGTATCGGCCGAGATCAGAGAGGTAAGTTACGTCCGGGTAAGGCGGGTTTGGGTCAGCGGTGCCACGATAGAAGGCATTACTCCCGTCGCTGTTCACAAGGGAGATATGCATGTGGCCGCTGTTTCCGGGTAGACCTTCGCGCGGCTTAGCCATGAACGTCGGAGTGATGCCGTGTTTCGCGCCAATAGATTTGACGACATATCTAGAACGTAGCTGTCAGCTCGAGTATCCGTTAACCCCCGGTAAGGGGGTCATAGCCTTAGACCAGCAATGCCATACTTGAACAACCCCGCTCTATCCGCCATCTCCCCCGCTTCTCCGAATTGTAGTGCCTGTTTCCACGCGTCAGCCTAGGCCACGCAGTCGCATAAATCACTCACAGCTTCAAACACTCCAGGCCCGCTCTCGGTATGCCACCCCTCAATCTCACAGTGAAATTGCTCCGCGGAAGTAAAAACCTCATAATACCACTCCTGGTTATGAACAGGGCGCGTCAAACTATACCCGAACATGCCCTCCGTGAGCGACGGCAGCATCTCAACTGGGTTCTCCTTCAGAAAGGTCGCCGTTGACGAGGCATCCCTCCCCGGCGCCCGAAACTGGTAGAACTCATACTCCGCTACCTCACCAAAACCAGTCAGCCTTGTCTCCCTTTCCCTTTCCTTTTTATCTCAATGGTATATTGGTCTATCCGTCACCCACCTCCGGCCATAGCCCGATACCCCGCCGCAAGGGGCCTCCTCAGCGCTTTCTCTAACACCCCCCTCGGGCACACGGACAGCGGCTCGCGGGTATCCGGGTCGAAGAAACTAACGAGGAAGAAGGGGACGTTGTTCTCCCAGGGGATGCGCCGGAAGGAGCGCAGGTCCGGGATCGCCAGGATATCCTGGTATCCATTGTCCTTGTTGCTGATGGCGAGCTCGCGGAAGTAGGTGCGATCGTGCATGTCCCAGCCGAAAATCACGGAGCAGAAGCCGAAGCCGTCGCTGACGATGGAGAGGAATTTCTTCTTGGAGACAAGCTTGCCGCGGAGGATGCCGTCGACGTCGAGGCCGGCGAGCTTGACGTGGGTGTCGGTGCGGAGGAGCTCGGCGATGGTGTCGACAGTGACGTCGGTGGGGAGATCGGCGGGGGGATCAGCGGGGGGATCGGCGGGGGGATCGGTGGACATTGGGGTGATATTTAAGGGTGAAGGTTGATATCTGTAGTCTTGTGATTAGAGAAGAAGGTCTATTCAGGTGGAAAGAAAGGGTCAATTAGAGATGAAAAAAAAAGGGAGAGGAGACAAGGAGACAGAGACAGGGCGAGAATGAGGGGAAGCCGTTTATCTTCCAAGTCTTATCAGTGATGGATCGCTAGCGTGCATCTGAGGCACCACCGACGTGATAAGAATAGATTAATATTATTTACAAGAAACAAGTGCTAATGCATGTGCTCAAGTACAGTAGAGTCCACTCAATGAACTAATTTTCAAGAATAAACCATAAAAAAAAGTCATCTTATCATCTCAGAAATCAATCCCAACGCCATCAAACCAAACCAACCAAACAAAATATATTACTCAATATCATAAACCGCCAACGCACGTTCAATATCATGGTAATCCTCCTTATCTCCATAGGCATCCATGATCTCCTGATTCCTGCGCAGTCTCTCTTCCTCAGCTTCGAGGTGGGAGTAGTAATTCTGTCGGCGGTCGGTGTAGTAGTTGGCAAGTCCAAAGCCTAGACCACGTATTAACTTGGGAAGGGTAAGATAGACGAGGTGGAATACCAAGAGCTATGGTGACCATTAATGGGAGGTACCTGTAGTTGAATAAATTAGATATGGCTGGAAGGAATGGGTAAGGAGGCAATACCATCGACCAGCAATGACCGGCCGGGGAACAGCAGGACGCTTCAAGGGTGGTCGCTGCGTGTGACTGGGATTTGCAGATAGTTGCATGGAGATGGTTATTCAGTGTTTTAATTCAGATTCACTTAAGATAGTTGTTGTTCACCGATCAGGATGAAGCGCTTTATAGGGGAGGTGGTGGATAATGGTATGATCCGGGTCGCCGTCATATGACATGATCGCCACTTAAGCTGAACTTTAGAATCGGAATTATGGATTTATTTGCTGCTAGCTAAGCTAAGCTAAGCTATGAGTGATTATTTTATTTTTACTAGTTTCACTGCAGATTGTTAATGAAGGTGATCGTCCCTTTTCTTGCCCTGCCTATACTATATGAGAGCCTTTTTACTCGCAACGCTTCAACTCTCTACATATTCTTCTCACTCGTTCTTCTCTAAACTACTGTTTATTCTACCATGATTGAATTTAAGGATTGATTTGTTCTTAATGATGTCGGCTAATATTTTAGTGGTCCTCCACACCATGTACATTGGAAGTATGGGTGGACCCCTACCTGTCATCTATACATACAATCACTCTGTCCAAGGCTTCACTATCTGATGGTTCAGTGTACTCCCAGGGAGAGACGCTACATCAAAAGAGTAGCCGAGAAGGCATTATACGCCTCTATGATGAAGTGTATCATCTCTAGAGGGCCAAAGCAAATGAATCAGTTGATAGTATACTGTGGTCATCTCATTCAAATAACCAGACATCCCTTCTAAGGGATAGTACAACGGTATCCCCCTTAATGAAGGGAAATTAAGCCGGTAAGCCAAATGATATGTAGTATTTTGGTTCTTCGATTTCACTTCAAATGGGCCAGCCATTTGAATGCTGATTACTTGCTTACCATGAAGTGGTGCAGGTGCGACCCAAATGGCTTACTACTGCGCCTCCCCTGTCATTCCAAGCTCTTCTCCCAACCCAAACCTTTCACGACCCCTTCCACCACAGTAACTTCTATCAGACCTGACCGGACCGGGCCAGAATAATTATTATCTGCCATGGAGCGAACCGCTGGGGCGCGGCCTACGCATTTTCCAGCCAGTGTATCACAATCAGGGACTGGCCCAGCCGGAAGAGGAACAGAGAGCAATAGAAGCAAGAGATGGATACACTCCCTGGACCAACAGTGGCCATGCTCTGACTCCAGCAGTTCAGTGAATGGCTTCAAATGCCCTTCGAGGGGAATAAATATGAATGTAGAATGCTGCAGACCATCCATGACTACCTGGAAACTGTTGCCGTGTACGATCCAACTCTGGCCAGAGCGTTCCTCCAATACAACTTCCTGGATATGCTCCATCTATTCCTCATTAAGTGAGTCAAGCTGCTGTCCTATCCGTGCAGCTTTACCAAGGCCTACCTTAGGGGGATTCTGGAGGTGTTGTATGAATGGGTGCACCAGATGCGAGAGAGGCTCTAGGAGAAAGTGGGAATGTGGTATTCCACCTGGTCGCGTGGCATTTTTCATCATCAGGATACCTGGGGTTTCTTTGTCGCCCTCCGACGCTACGAGATGGAGAATATTAATACAGAATGGAGTGTAGGCATGAGCCCTTGATGGAGGGATACTTGGTGTGCTGACTGTAATGCAATTGGGTTCGCGGAAGGATGTGACAGGCATTGTGAGCTTGATCCACCTTATAATTGTGACGATGACCAGGGTGATTGCATTGATGACGAGGATGACGAGGATTATTGCAGGGAATATGGTGGTGAATTCGAGGAAGAATTTGATGATGAATTTTGCCCGGGATCTGATCAAGAGTTCGCTGCCTGGCCAGCCCTCCCCTGATGTCATTAATATAGCCAACCAACACATTTCAAGATCTACCAAACACACCTACTACTACTACTACTACTACTACTACTACTACTACTACTACTACTACTACTACTACTACCTAGGTACCTTACATCCATACTAGGTACGTATTTGAGTAAAGAGAATACGGTGCGTAGAGACAGACCCAGTCGATCATGGCAGGAGCTGGGCTGAGCCCTGAGGTACCTGCTGCTTTCCAGCTTAGAGTAGTGAAGTGGCTCTTGCCCTAAGACTCGTACTTGCAGTCTCTCTTGTCATCCCTCAAATACATTCACTCCCCCTTCCAAGTTGCTTCTCCCTTCTTCCTCTTCTTCTACCCTGTTCTCGTCTGTTGGCAGTCACTGCCCCCAACTAACACATGACTATTTAAGGGCTCATGATTTCCTCTTGCTTCTCTTATATTTCTTTCCCTTTACCATGTTCTTGTCCGTTGACAGCAACCCTGATCACATATACGCACGACAGGTATAAATTTGAAATGACTTCCCTGATTCCTGTGGTGGCTGTCCCTTTGCCTCTTTTACTGTATTTTCATCAGTTTCAGTATTCCTGAGCATTATGGACAACGACCATCATAAGATGACTTTGACATCCCTCCTTCCTGTGGTAGCTGGCCCTTCTTCCGTGGATGCGTAAGTTTTTCTACTCAAACAAATACGTTGCTAACCGCGATGTAGAGACTCGACTGCTTCCCTCCCTCGTGAGTCAACTGCAGGCAACTTTGTTCCAATGGCCACGGCCGCTGCTGAAGCAGACTCAGGAACAGCATCCAATCCCCACGCAAACTGATCCATCCTTTCCTGGTGGGGTCCAGATAATGAATGGCTCACTCTAGATAAACTAAACAAGATCTGTCTCAATCCTAGGGAAAGAGAAAGGCAAATCACCTTCCTCCTACACCTGAAAGATTATGCCAGCTGCTTATTCAACATGTTTCGCGCTGCAGCAACAACCCACTGAAGCTTATGCCGGCCCCCGACGATAATCCAACTTCATGACAAGCTCATGGCGGAGTCTTGCAACAAAGCCAGAGTTGGACCGACCATCAGATCCCTCAAAGGTGCCGTTAAGATCCTTCGTAACAAGGGATTCGAGGTAGCCCTCCCAATAGCTAAGCTGGCAATCCTCGTCTACAGCAAACAAAATCTCACCGGTCACGCAAGAGTCAGAGATCCAGCTATTGCCAATGACAAGCAGTGCCTGCACTTAGTTATCAATAGTGATAAATACCATCTCCCAGAGATCTTGCCAGGTAACCAGATCTGTTACCGTGACAATTGGGAAAAGCCACTAGACTTGTACCATGTTTCTCAGGGCTGGCAACCTAGGAGTCCTGCTCCTCACAATGCCCTGCAAGAGCATAATCTCCAATTCTCCCCAGTTAGGAATCCGCTGAGTCATTCAATCATGGAGTCACCAAAGATCAGGTGCAATCTCTTTCCCAGACAATCAACAAGTGTCTTCTGATTTCTCCTTACCCAGCATGGACTGGGCCATCAGGTCTTAAGCAGGCTTTGATGAATTCGCTCAACTCCTGTCCACTCCTGGAGTGCTTTGGGATCTCTCAAGAGTGTTGGTGCTTCCATTGCGAAAGACGACAAGAAGAGGTCTCGCTTACCGTCACCCTCCACGGTGGGCGCCCTTGAACCTGTGGATATTTAAAAACTTCAGTCTTTCAACAAAGATCTTCTCGACTTCTTTGAGCTCAACAAGGAACGAGGCAGGGCAGCACTGGAAGAAGCCCGGTGGGCGGTGCAAGAGGCGCTCCGAAAGCAGCGAGAAGCGGAGGATGGCAAGCGGAAGAAGCGAGCCCGAATGGAGCGGAAAGGGATGGATGGTTTTGGGATGTGTCATATTATCTCCTTCAATAGTGATTACAAGGATGGCTGGTATAGCACCCAACCCCTCATACACAGACATCACGCAGCTATTTGATGATATTGATGCCCTGGTTTCTGATCTCGACTTTTTTTTTCAACATTAAAGAGTCACCCCGGACACAGAAGCATGAGGGATCCTGCCACAGGGGAGAGAAGAGAAATAAAAGGGATGGGTGTTCGAAGTATGGGATTAAGGCTCAATTTTGCAATCCCAATCAACGATCCCCAGCAGCTGCATATAGCATTTGCGCATGATAGAATTGACAGCCGCCACTGTCTCATCTAAGACTGCCACCGGGGTTTGTCTTTCGCGGATGCCTTCCCATCCTAGGACGAATTCTCTCCTCATGCAAAACATGTCTCTCCTCCCATGTTAAACAGTTTAAACACATCCCTTGAGTCATCCCGTATTCCCTCTCTTGGCTTCGTGATATGTCAGGATGACGCTGCCGACCTTCGTATTTGTATGATCATCTGCAGCACACCCGCCAATCGTGTCGACGGGACTGAGACATTGCAGCAGGCCCTTCAGATATTTAAACCGGCTCTCCTTCTTCAGTCTGACCCATCTTATCAAAGACTCCTCTCATAGAGAAACAGACGAAATGCATTTCACTCACCCTCTCCGCGTGATCCTCCTCCAGCTCGCTCTGGGCTGTACGTCATCCCTTATCCCCAGCTTCATGTATCCCCTCTAATAAAGAAAAACAGATATTTCCCCCACCGCCGCGCAATGCGGCGAGTACGACGCCTGCATCGGCACTGAATACTGCGCGACCAAGACCTTCACCTCCCCCGTCTCCACCGTGGTCACGACCTGCCTCCCTACCCCGACCTGTCTAACCGTCTACGGTGAGTTTCTCTCTCCGCGTGTTCTTCTGTCCCGGCTGATGAGGGATGATGATGTAGAGAGCTGCAACTTCGGCTCCGGCCCCGGGTGTTGCTCGGGGTACTGCGCGGGGACGAAGTGTCGCAGTACAGACGAGAACTGGCCCAATTGCTCGGAGGATCTGGGCGCCTGTCTGGTGGATGAGAATTGTTGTTATGGGAATCGCTGTGTTGAGGGGGTTTGTGTGAAGCCGACACCGGATCCTAGTCCGACGGCCTGTCCAGCTGCGTAGGTGGTTTGTATTGGCTTGATGTGAAGTAGGCTAAAACAAGGGTTTATTTATCAACTCCATATTGCAGCAGTATCCAGTGGATAGTTCTTCCTCCACAAACAAGCTCCATTACCCCAAAGTCCTCAACACCTAATAGAGTGAATTACACCAGTAGATAAATAGCTGCTGGTTATCAATAATCTACCACCATCATTAAATATCGGCGGGCTCTGCTCTGGGGGCTTTTGCGACCTGGATCTAAACTGGGACCGCTAGCTCTATATGGAAATGAATTTCCACAAGGATTTCCTGAAATGAAGAGCGTGTCTTTCTCCCGTCGGTTGTTTTCTACATTAGTCTTCTAGATCACGGCGGTTGATTCATGAACTCACTGGTCTGTATAGTTGAGTCGAGCCGCATTGTCCTCTGGTAGGGCTATGGTTTGAGGCTTTGCAAGCCGCTTTTCTGGGCAATCAGGGTCCTACTCTTGTTGCTCCCATATGGTCTGTTACCAAGACTCTAGGGCCCAGTTTCCCCATGGAGAAAAAGCCATATGTGGAGGAAGGTGGAGAATTGCGTTCTCAAGATGCCCCTCCTCGACCTGTGCAGCAGGCTTCTGCAAATGACCGTGATTCGATCCCCAATGGTGGATGGCGAGCCCATGCTCAGGTCGCAGGGACATATTTCATTTGCTTCAATACCTGGTAAACTAAACCGAAAAACTCGATGACATTGATATAGATATCTAACCAACGCAGGGGCGTGCTAAATACCTTCAGTGCCTACTAATAATACTATGAAACCTAGGCTACCTTCTCCTCAACCCTATCGAATATCTCCTGGGTGGGCTCAATTCAAGCCTTTCTTCTGCTTATGGTTGGGCTGGTGACCGGGCCTCTCTATGATGCTGGCTGCTTCCACGCCATGTTGTACACCGGCTCGTTCCTCGTTGTCTTTGGCCAAATGATGGTGAGTCTCTGCAGTGAGTACTATCAGGTTCTCCTAGCGCAGGGATTCTGCATCAGACTCGGAATGGGCCTCGTCTTTATCCCGGGAGTGGCTATCCTCTCCTCCTACTTTAGCACCAAGCTGCCATTGATGAACGGGATAGCAAACTCGGGCACCGGACTAGGTATCCCCCCTCCCCTCTTCAACCTCCTCTTCTCAGCACTCACCAACCCAGGCGGAATCCTCTACCTGATCATCTTTCACCGTCTCACCTCGACCATCGGCTTCCGCTGGACCACCGCATCCTCACCTTCATAATCCTGACCACCCTCCTCATCCCCATCCTCCTCTTCCGCCCCCGCATCAAGCCCTCCCCCTCCCCCCGCCGCCGCAAAACCCTTGACCTCCTCGCCTTCAAAGAACCCCTCTACACCACCTTCGTCCTAGGCGCCCTCATCGCTTTCATCGGCATCAACGTCCCCTTCTTCTACCTCCAAACCTTCTCCCTCACCCAGAACATCTCCTCCTCCTCCTCCTACATCCTCTCGCTCATGAAAACCGGCTCTATCATCGGCCGCATATTCCCCAACATCCTCGCCCTCTAGACGGTCATCTCCGGCTCCATGATCTTCGCCCTCGTGAACCTGGCTAATTTCCCCGTTCTGGTGATCGTAGCGGTCCTGTACGGGTTCTTCTCCGGCGGGGTGGTCTCGCTCCCGCCTACGTGCTTTGTCCGGCTGTCGCCTGATCGGGGGGTAGTCGGGACGCGGATGGGGATGGGGTATGCGGTTATCAAAATTGGGAATTTGGTGGGGGGCTCGCTAGCCAGGGCGGTTTTGCAGAGGGCTGGGTTTAATTGGATGTGGGGGGTTGAGGGGGCGGTCATGGTGGTTGGGGAGGGTGGTTATCGGGGTTAGTAGGGGGTTGCAGAGGGCAAGGAAATAGAAGATAGATAGGTGATAGGTGATAGCGCGTTCTACTGAGGAGGATTCGGGTTGGTATGAGTCCTCCAGATTGATACTGTATCTACGTGTAGGAGAACCCGAGTAGGGTTAGGTTCTGGTATGAATTAGGTTCGAAGATTGAGTGACTCCAGAGAACTATGTCGGTGTTTAGAGTCCGGGGCAGATAAGATAGAATGCCCTGTCAGATCGTCCGACATCTGCCATTCGGATGGCAGTGGGCGGTCCGACGTCTCCAAGTCCATGGATTTAGGATCTACAGGAGTCAATTCCCTCACCAGTTCCATAAATATGCCCTATTATCTATCGTCACCAGTCATAAGACCCAGCTAGCCCCTCCTTCAATCCTCCATCCATCCTCGGAGTAAACTATATAACACCACCACCCAATTCCAACCCACTACAATTACTCCTTCAACCCAATAAACACTTTAAAACCCAATAAAATGCCCCCCAACGGCACCCCCTTCATCCTCAACCCCACCGCCCCCGAACCCCCCACCATCTTCGCCCACGCCCGCCTCGCACCCCCATCCACCCACCACACCATCTACATCTCCGGCATCGCCCCCATCGACCCCGTCACCGGCATCATCGCCGGCGCCACCCAGAACCCCGACGGCTCCTACACCCTCGACATCCAAGCCCAGACGGCTGCCGTGCTCCGCCACATCGACACCATCATCTAGGGCGCGACGGACAGCAAGAGCGACATCCGCAATGTGATTGACACGGTAGTGTATATCCTCGACATGAAGACGCAGTACAGGGATATGAATGAAGCGTGGAACAAGGTGTTTCCGGATCGGAGGAGTGCGCCGGCGAGGGCGACCGTCGGGACCTTCTGGGCTCCGCACGAATGGGGGAGGAGCAGCGACGAGCTTCACGAACTCCGCGGCGACGGCTCTAGGGTTGTCTGCAGCCATGATGGCGTTGATGATGGCGGCACCATCCAGGCCCTTTCTTGGAGCACGGGATTGGCAGAGAACTCGTTGAACGTTGGATAGATTGATCCCGCCAATGCAGACTGTACCAACCGTACTCCCCGAGTCAGCAATGGCTTCCAGGATTGCCCGGGTGCCGGCAGTCCCGATGAGGGATTTCGTGTTAGTTTTTCTGCAATTGTGAGCAAGTACTCTGCGGTGAAACATTTCGCGGGGGCAATTTACATGGGAGTCGCAAATATAGTGCTGATTCCAAGATAGTCTTCCCCTACAGCGACTGCCGCCTGGGCTTCTTCAATGCTGGAGGCAGTGATCCTGATACTGGCATCCTTGGGTAACAACTTTCTAGCCTTAGCAATATCTACATCGTATAGAATCAGAACAAAAAACCACGAACAAAAGTCAGGGGATGCATACTCATATCATCTTGGCCAAGATGGACTCCTTCAGCGCCACATGCAAGGGCAACGTCGACATGGTCATTGATTAACAAGGGTACTCCATGGCCCTGTGTGATCTTATGAAGCTTCTTGGCTGTCTCTATCTGGACGCCTGTATCGCTCTTTTTGTCCCTCTACTGGATGATTGTCACACCTGCATTGCCAAGCATGAGCAGGGAATCATCACGACCTCCTTTGAGAGCCTCTTCTACCACTGTACAAATGTCCTGATCATCAAGGATTGCAGGGGTCGAATCGGTGACCACGGACCAGATAGACGGAGAGATTTAGCTTCATGTTAAAGGGATGATTGCAGCCTATCCTTCCAAAATAGAGGGGGTTGAGGGACGCCATGGGAAAAGGTCGCCGACATGCTTTTCCTGATGGATATCTAGGTAAACTTCCCCATTGGGAACACTATCCCTGTCTGGGAAGACCCCTCGCGTGCGTCATCACAGTCACGTGATTTATCCCGTATTCAGGCGGTCACTACCAGCAGTAATTGTACCTATTTCGCTCACCCCGGCGTCGTCCCGGAGTGGTAATACTCTGTGGCTCTGAACATGGATGAGTCAGCGGGATGACGTTTTCCCTGTTGCGTTCAGCCCATTCCGGACTCGAGAATACACGGCAGTCCTCGAAGTGCCCTCCAACCCAACCACGCCAGGAAGGGAGATCATATGCAGTGGCCCAAGCCCTCACTTCTCCAAGAGCTCCTTTGATCTTCCTGATACGGCAAGTCACTTCTCCTTCCCCCATATTAGATGTGCGGTTGGACAGCGGTTATTGTCCGTCTTAGCTGGAAAAAGCCGACCTCCTTGCCCGTACAAATTAGAGCTACTCTGCCTTCTCTCGGAGCAAAAAAAAAGACCAATTGATCTGGTCAACTAATGCGGTAAATAGTCTCGTGACTGGCCCAAGCCCGGATTAGGGCTGACCATCATGCCTGCTGCACCTGCTGTTCATGGCAATCTCACATCCAATGTGGTCTCGACGGA
Source organism: Aspergillus panamensis (assembly GCA_027569225.1). NCBI lineage: Eukaryota > Fungi > Ascomycota > Eurotiomycetes > Eurotiales > Aspergillaceae > Aspergillus > Aspergillus panamensis. The sequence goes on along the minus strand of JAPDER010000082.1, from coordinate 87,636 downwards.
CGAGGAGTTCTCTTCAGAGATCACTCCTCGTCAGGTCAGTCTGCGTGATCGGGTGACGATCGCGACTCTGGTGCCTTTTCAATCAGCGGCGGAGGTGCCTCAATCGCTACTAGCTTACCTGTCCGATCAATTAAACAAGGAAATTGAGAAGGGCGATACCTATGCCATGGTTGACCATATTCCGTTCACTCACTTCGGGCCGTACTGGTTCTCTAATTTCGGTGCGATCATGCTTATGGGGGACCTTAAGACGGTGCAGGAGGCCCAGGCCTTGGGACGGACCGGGGTGAACTGGTCTAAGGTCTGCCTCGGTAGCTTTAATATTCGGCCGAATTATCCCGGCCGTAGTAACCATGTTTGCAATGGCATGTTTTTGGTCACCGACGCGGCCCGAAACAAGGGTGTAGGTCGACTGATGGGGGAGGCGTATCTAGAATGGGCTTATCGGCTGGTGAGTAGGACGCCGATCCACTGCCCTCTCCGTACCCAACCGGCTTTGTTTGTGTTTCCGTGGGTTGACATTGATTAGGGATATACATATGCGGTGTTTAATTTGGTCTATGAGAGTAATGTTGCCTCGTGTCGTCTTTGGGAGGGTCTGGGATTCAAACGGATTGGTAGAGTTCCTGGGGCGGGCAGACTACTGGCCAGCCCCGGCGAAGCGGTTGATGCGATTATCTACGGGCGAGACCTGGGCCCTGACGGAGAGGATTCAGTCACCCAGGATCGCTTCGACAAGATTCGGTACTATCTCAAACATTCTAAATACCCGCGCGGTGCCGACCGCGCCGAGAAGAGCCGGCTTCGAAGCGCGGCTACTCACTACAAGCTTGTTGGCGGCAAGGACAGCGATAATGAAAAGTTGATGCTCAAGGACAAAGAGGTGGTGTCAGACCCGCAGCAGCAATATGATATTGCGCAGAAGATACACTTGGAACAGCACGCTGGTATCAACAAAACCACTGCTGCCATTGCCGTCAAATACCACTGGGTGAGGATCAAGGAAACCGTGAGTCGTGTCATCCGAGACTGTCCTCAGTGCAAAGAAACCCTCAAGATCCCGACCATCAACAGTCTTCTCGACAGTGAGGAACAAGTCAGCCAGGGTCTTCCTGAGCAGCAGCCACAACCACCGCAGCGTGAGACTCGTATGCCGTTAAACACAAATACAACAATGACAGCCCAGTCTTTGATAGACCCTGCGACCATCAACCCACAACAAAGCCAAAATCCTTTTGTGGCCACCCATCAGTCTATAGTGCAGGGCCACGTTGACTCGATTACACAGTACACAGCAGTCATGCCCCTCGATCCGCAGATCATGAATATCCACCAGCAAATCCCCCGGTTCCAAACCCACGACACCATAGCTGATCCATATGCACATGCCACGCACAGCCTGCATACCTCGAATTTTAATGTCCATGTCCGACACCATTCGACAGCGAGTGATTATCACATGATGGTCGAGGATACCTCTGACACGGACGCCAATTCAGCTCTTCACCAGGAGGCACTAGGGCTGGTGCACCCCCAAGCGAACGAAGTACATCATGATAATATTTTGACCAAGTATCAGTATGTTGGACATCCTGATGACGACCTTGACTTTTCATAATTTTTCTTCTACTTTTGTTGAATGGGTGTTTGGCTTTGGCAGGCGATTCGCATATATTTATATTATTATTAAAGCTGTGTAATATCCCATCTTGATAGAGCATGAGGCCATGACTATAGACCAATATGATTCTGACAGCTGCAATCTACAAATAATATGAGAGTATAGAGAGAACCTACGATTAGAGATACCAGAAGTAGAAAGATATCAATCTACAGCTTTGTCTTCGCCTTTTCCCGCCCAACCTTTCCTTCAAATCTAAACAGATAGGCCGCGACCTTGCCAACAAGCCCTTGTCAATGGCTAGAGGAGGAGAACCCCATTATCTCATTAAGGCAAGCTCATGCCGAAAGGAATATCTAAGTCCCACCCACAAAATAATCAATATGGTTCGTTATTGTCTTCATAACTAGTGGATATCCAAGTGTCATGATCTTGTGCTATCAAGCCTTGCCTTCCATAGCAAATAACATGACCAACCGCGATTTTCTTGTTCATGTGGCCTCATATATTTGAAAACAAAAGCTCGCACTATGGCTGGACTCTATATTTGGCTTGTTTGGTTAATAATAGGGGCCCATAATTGTCTGCTTTTCTTGTGTTATACTCAAGGTAAGAGAAATGTTGAAGCTATTCCCAGAGTGGGAAGCACCATTTGATTGAGGATCTATTCCCAACCCAACACTACCACTTCCATCTTCCACCTTCTTTCGCTCCTGATCTTGATCCAACAGCTACCAAAGCATCGAGATATCTTCCTACAATTATTCTCCATCATGTTCAATTGCATTTTCTTCACAGAAAGGGCATTGGCACAATCTGTCATCATTCGCACTCACCATGATGCGATAGCAGAAACCCCAACCCCCCACTGAGGAAACTCATTTCCTCATTCAGTGCCCGACCACTACCAACAAATCTCTGCGTTGGCAAGCGAGCATCACTTCTCACTGTCGCCAGCTTCATCTCAATCGCTCAATTCCTTACCTTTTTCCAATTTCTGGGCAAAATAGAGATGAAAAAAGGCTTTCTTGGTGGGTAATTATAAGCAGATTCTGGGCTATAGATTTGATAAAATCACCATGTCACTGTCCTACGGCACAATTATCCCCAACCCCCCAGACACGCGCCATTCCATCCTCACCATCCCCGAGGATGACGAAACCGAGGCACTGCAGCCATTGCTGTCTGAATCTGACCCAAACAACTGGAACCCCCCTAAGGGCTTTATCTGGATCGAAGTCGGTAAGCGGCACTAGCACGTATCTTAAGAAATCATCCCCCGCTAATGATGAGGACAGCAATTTTTGCAAATGTCTTCCTTTCCGGCTTTGATGGAACAATCACTGCGTCGACTTATGCACTCATCAGCTCGGAGTTCAACGCTGCCAACACATCGTCCTGGCTAACCACTTCATATCTGATCACCAGCACTGCGTTCCAGCCCCTTTATGGGCGCTTTTCGGATATATTTGGTCGACGTGCCTGTTTCTTTACGTCTACAATCACTTTCATGCTGGGCTGCCTTGGATGCGCTGTGGCACGGGAAGTGGTCCTTCTGAACCTTATGAGGGCGCTGACCGGCATTGGTGGTGGTGGATTGATGACAATGGGTAGGTAACCCTCAAATTGAGATCAAACCAGATCACTGACTAGATCAGCCACCATCATCAACTCCGACATGATTCCCTTTCAGCGACGCGGTATGTACCAGGCCGCCCAGAATGTCCTCCATGGATTTGGTTCGATTTGCGGGGCCTCCCTCGGCGGCTCAATTGCCAACATGATTGGATGGCGGTGGTGTTTTCTTCTGCAAGTCCCTATATCGCTCTTCGCCCTGGTGGTTGGCCGTGTCGCAGTCCCCACGCCTGTTCATGAGCTGAATGCACCGGCCCTTGGCTTGCGAGGAATTTGGAGACAGGTTGATCTTGCCGGTGCGTTGCTGCTCATTCTCGGACTTTCGGTACAGCTAGTTGGTCTAAGCCTGGCAGGCAACGAACTCCCGTGGGACAACATCTGGGTCATTAGTTCACTCGTTGGAAGCGTCTTTCTCCTTGGCATTTTCCTCATTGTCGAGGCCAAGACCTCTGCTATTCCAGTCATTCCCTTGCACATGTTGCAGGGTACTCTTCCTGTTTCAACACAGATTGCTAATGTTTGTGTTGGCATGGCTGCGTATGCTGTCAGTTGCCCCTCTTGCCCTGCAGTCAAGAACACGTGTTAATTGTAGTACAGTTCCTCTTCATGCTCCCGTTATTCTTCCAGGTCATCCTACTAGATTCAGCCTCCAAAGCTGGCGCTAGACTTGTCATCCCGTCCCTGGCCACGCCAATTGGTGGTCTGATCTCCGGAATCATCATGTCCCGCTGGGGGAAGCTCTCCTACCTTATGCGCACCGGATCCTTCCTCATGTTCATTGGTAATGTACTTGTAATGGCCCTCAAATTCGACGATGCCACCTGGAAGTACTTCGCCTATGTTATCCCCGCCAACCTTGGACAAGGAATTGTCTACCCGGCTATTCTGTTCACTTTCCTAGCCGCATTTGACCACACAGGTACTTCCATTGCAGATCTTTCGCTAATACAGTAAGAAAATACTAACAAAGAGAATAGACCATGCCGTATCTGCTTCAACCGTCTACTTAATCCGTTCCCTTGGGACCGTCTGGGGCGTCGCCGTCACCTCCACTATCGTGCAGAACCAGCTCAAATCCGGCCTCCCGGATGCCCTGCATGGAGTACCTGATAAATGGAAAGTACATCATATTCTTTTTCCCCTTCTCGCCATTGCATTCAGGCTGATACTCACTGTTTCGCGTTTTCCTTTCCTGTTTGTATTAGGTCATCGAGGATATCCGTCACTCTGTCTCCGCTATTTACGGCCTGCCCCCCCATATCCAGCTCACTGTACAAGAGGTGTACTACCATGGTATAAAAATGGCGTTCGCAGCATCAGCAGGTTTTGGGTTGGTTGCGACGATTTTGTCATTTTTTGCAAGGGGACAAGGTTTGAAGCGGAATTAGGAATTTTACGACGACGACGACGACAAGGGGGAGGCCAGCTACTTACTGAAAATAGGGCAATGAATATAGCGAGTATTTCAGCTGCAACCTCCTCAGTCTGGACCCGAGGATATAGATAAGACTGGTTCAAGGAAAGGACATGGAAATACAGGTTAGGTATCTCAAGTGTAACGGATAATCCGGCATACTCAATGTAACCTAGTCCTATTAGGATACTGAAAGAAGGTAACATAATCCCCCTTTGATGCCATATCGAAAAGGTCTCGACTCAAAGATGAATCATGGATAAAATAGTCTTTAAGGTCATCAGTTCTTTTTAAGATCTATAAAAAAGATCGAGTTAGTTCTAAGGAAGATGATTTGGCAAGAATTAGTCTACTCATTACCTTGTAGTGAGACTTTCGATTACTATTCTTCTTTATTTCTTCTATTCTCCTTACCTGGTCAACTTATATTCTCTATACCTTTACATCATAATATTATAATATTATAATATTAAAGTAATAGTAACTTTAGTAAGTGCTTTTTTTAATACAAGAAATGCTTGTTTATAGTTTTTTATTTATTTAAAAAAGATATTTTTTTCAAATAAGATTTATAAGTGTATATCCTCGACATGAATACGCAGTACAGGGATATGAATGAGGCGTGGAACAAAGGTGTTTCCGGATCGGAGGAGTGCGCCGGCGAGGGCGACCGTCGGGTTGAGAGGTTTGGGGTGGAGGATAATGCTGTTGCGGTTTGTAATTTGGATTAACTAACTGTCAACATAAAATATTACCACCACGCCACAAAAAGGTGTCCAGACGCTTAGTGCAGCGTAATAGTTCATCCATGTGACGAATCCAACTCCGCGATTGATCGTCACCTCGCGAGAGTTCTGCCACTTTCCTCACCGTCTTTCCTTTTTGATATGTTTGTTTAGTTTGACGCACAATGTAAATAATTCGAGCGCGAGCGTGAGACGATTCTGCCTCCATGCAGAATTTTCGACGTAACGTGCCTACATAGGTCAAATCGATTTATTTGAGGTGTTTTACAATCCATGCGAGATCTCAGGTTGACAGTACTAGTAGTATTGGTGAAGACATCCGCTGCCTTAGGTGTCGGATCTGTTTATCACCACGTGACCGATAACGATTAACTAACGCACCACGGCTGACATAATCGGGCATGGCACAAAAAAAGATCCCCTCCCCCACTGATAACGGGCACATTGACTCTGTGTGCCTGTGACTCACAACGCCTCATTCCTGTGCCCCCCTTTTTCTGCGTCATTGTCCCTAGATACAGCAGCTCCTGCCTCTTGTGTATATCCATCCCATCAATCCCTTCGTCCCTCGTCCCTCGCTAGACACCATGGCGGACGCGCTGGCTGAAAACACCGCAAAGCTCCAGCTCGACGAGGAGACGGGCGAGATGGTCTCCAAGAACGAGCTGAAGAAACGGTTGGCCAAACGCGCCAAGAAGGCCGCGGCGAAAGCGAACCCCAAGAAGCCTGCAGCCCCGAAGCCCCCGACTGAGGCGGCTCCCAAGCCGGCGGAGGACACCCCGCTGGACCCTGATGCCATGTTCAAGCAGGGCTTCCTGGCGAATGTCTTCCGGGAACGGCCCAAGAAGCCTGTCCTGACGCGATTCCCGCCGGAGCCCAACGGATACTTGCACCTGGGGCATTGCAAGGCAATTGCGGTGAACTTTGGATTTGCTCGGTACCATGGGGGTGAAACGGCATGTTTGTTCGTGATGTATTCTTTTGCAGGATGGAATGCTGACTCGTGGTAGATTTTGAGGTAATGACCGACCTAGCGGAAGGTATTGATGGATAGCTAATTGTTAGATTTGATGATACGAACCCCGAGGCCGAGGAGGAGAAATACTTTACTGCGATCAAGGAGATTGTCCAGTGGCTTGGTATATGTTCCCCGCGACAAGCCTTGGTCAGTGCTTACCGGGTTGCAGGATTTAAACCGCACTTCATCACCTATTCGAGTGACAACTTCCAGAAACTCTACGACTACGCAGAGAAGCTTATCAAGATTGGGAAGGCGTATGTGTGCCATTGCAGTGATACAGAGATTAAGTTGCAGCGCGGTGGGGAAAAGGGCGGCCCGAGATATCGCTGCAAGGATGCGGAGCAGGACGTCGAGACGAACCTCCAGAAGTTCCGGGATATGCGAGACGGGAAATACGAGCCCCAGACCGCGTTCCTACGGATGTTCCAGAATATCGAATCGCCCAACCCCCAGAACTGGGTATTTCGCCCGTGTCATAAGGTTGCTAGCTGAATGTGGCTGACGATGGGCAGGATCTGGCTGCGTACCGTGTGTTGAAGAAGGAACACCACCGCACCCAGGACCAGTGGTGTATTTATCCTACCTACGATTTCGCCCACTGTCTTTGCGATAGTATCGAAGGAATCACGCACAGTCTTTGCACGACGGAATTCATCTTGTCAAGAGAGAGCTACGAGTGGCTGAACTCTACGTTGGAGGTCTATGAGCCGATGCAGCGCGAGTACGGTGAGTTGCATTTCTCCACCTATATTATGATAGTATCTTAATTTTTTAGGTCGTCTAAATGTCAGTGGAACAATCATGAGCAAGAGAGGTTTGAAGAAGCTTGTCGACGGTGGCTACGTTCGTGCCTGGGATGATCCCCGACTGTACACGGTTATTGCTCTGCGCCGTCGTGGTATCCCCCCAGAGGCTATTTTGTCCTTCATCAACGAGCTCGGTGTGACCACCGCCAAGACCGTTATCCAGATTGCTCGCTTCGAACAGTCAGTTCGAACCTACCTCGAATCCCGCGTCCCTCGTCTCATGCTGGTGCTCGATCCTCTCCCGGTTGTCATCGAGGACCTTGACACTCTCAACGCAGATCAGCTTGATCTCGACATCCCGTTCTCTCCAAAAGACCCCACCATGGGTTCACACACGGTCCGCCTCACCAAGACCGTGTACATTGACCAGTCCGACTTCCGCGAGGAAGACAGCAAGGGCTATTTCCGGTTGGCCCCGGGTAAGAATGTTGGTCTCTGGAAGTGCCCTTACCCCATCAAGGCCGCGACCTTCACCAAGGATGCCAACGGGAAGGTCACCGAAGTCCGGGCGGTACTTGATAGAGATGGACCTAAGCCCAAGACCTACATCCACTGGGTACCCGAGGGATCCCGCACGGTGGAAGTCCGGATCCAGGAGGCGCTGTTCAAATCGGATGATCCCACGACCGTGGAAGGCGGTTTCCTCGCCGACATTAACCCCAACAGCGAGACAATCTACAAGGAAGCATTGATTGAGCCGGGCTTTGACGAGGTCCGTCGCCGGGCCCCTTGGCCGGAAGCCGCGGGAGAAAAGAGCAAGTCTGGTCCTGAGAGCGTCCGGTTCCAGGGCATGCGTGTCGCATACTTTGTAAGTCAGAAGCATCAGTGATTTGGGTGTGTTTGGTTTATACTGACTTTGCAGGCGATGGATTCGGATTCCACCGAGGATCATGTCGTGCTGAATCGGATTGTGTCTCTGAAGCAGGATACCGGAAAGAGCGCATGATCTCAGTCTATAAAGAAGTCCAAAAGAAAACCTCAATCTCCAGGAGCACAACTTCATGCTGCATAGCGCGTATAAATATCTGGAGCAGAAAATACAGTGGTTAGCTCTAGCATGAATAGACTGGCAACCCAAGCTCAATCTTGGCGAACACGTGGGCGATCTGAGCCTCGACCGTATCCAAAGGAAAGCCTGCCAAGTGATCTGTTCGTCTGAAGCAGTAAAGTTAAGCGAACATGACTCCATCGCCAAGTCTTTTGATGATGAATAATTGCCCGAGGCATAGTCCAACTGCGCCTTGCTTTCTTTATTCTGCTCCATATAAACTTGAACCCCAACCTTGGAACGTAAATGTAAATGTAAATGTAAATGTAAATATAACCCCCAAAATGCTCAACAACGCCCTCGGCTCCGTCAACACCAACAATGACCTCTACAAAGTCTCTGTGCGGCCCTTCGTCCTCGAGAAAAACGGCGAATACGACCAGGCGATCGACGCCTACAAACTCGCCATCGAAGTCCTCGACATGGCCGTGCGCAAATTCAAAAAGACGTCGTCGGGCGTCCCCAAAGTCGGTCGCAAGATGTTCGAGCACCAGGCCCAGCTCCACCGGGACCGACTCACCTATCTCGAGAGTCTCCAGCGGAAGGGGAGCTTCGCAGAGATCGTCAAACTACCGACAGTGTTGGATGCGATGGAAGAGCAGAACGGGCAATCCGGACGGACATTAACCTGCGTACTCCCCCTCATCTTATCCATTCCGTTCCCATAAGTGTATGCTAACAGAAAGCAGGACCGAAAAGACCTCTATAATAATAATAATTCTACCACCAAGAAGACTTCCCACCTTACTACCCCCCTAATATCCACCCTCCCCTCCTCCCCCCCTCTCCCCCCCCAAATCTACCGCATCTCGCACACCTCGGAACTCGTCTCCCTCGGCGTCCGCTCGCACTGGTTCTTCCTCAAAGACCCCACAAACACACACACGCTGTACGCCTTCCAAGCAATCTGGAGCAACGCATTCCCCATCACGACGGCGGTCCTCCGGCGACCCGGCGAGCTCCTCCCGTCCATGGGCGCGGTCTCGATCCGCATCGTGAAAACCGCCTCCTCCACCTTCGGCCTCGAAACCAGCACGGTCCCCGACATCGGCACGATCACCGAGACGCCCGACGCCGGTGCGAAGCGGCGGCGCTGGTCCCCGCGCCGATTCAGCTACGGGGGACGTCACTTCCTGTGGACGAACGAGGGGGACAAAGGCGGGGGGGTGCTGAGGTCGTTTAGCTGGGATACGCTGTTCGAGACGGATGGGGAGGGCGGGGAGGTGGTGGGTGAGCGATTGTGCTGGGGGGAGAAGAATAGGTGGAATGGGAGTGAGAATAGTTTGTTTGTGGCTGCGGGGTTGGATATGGGGTTTACGGAGCATTTGTTGGCGGCGCAGATGGGGAGGATGGTCAGGGTGAGGTATCCGCCTAGTGAGGAGGGGGAGGGGACGGAGGTGTTGGAGGGGGCGGTGGGGTTGATGGGGTTTATTCAGGCGGTGGTGGGATAATTTTATTTATTACTTATTTATTGATTTATGGATTACCTTGGACTTGCGAGTGGAATGTCGTTAGGCGTATCTATATACATGTTTAGAGCTATATACAGGTTCGATGCAATGCATGACTTGACTGAGGTTGATAGAGCCAGCTCAATATTCCAACCGATCATCATGAACCAACTGCACATCGTACCGCTCATCCCCCCTGAGAACGTCCCCAGGCCGGTTACACCTTGCGACAGCCGCGCGCAGGTCCCGGATCATCGACAGCGGCCCGCTGGCGACAACCCTCGTCGGGCCGGAGACGGTCCTGGCAACGAAATCGGTCACCTGGGCGCCGAGGTCCGGGTGGCCGGTCAGCGCTGCGGGATCGGGACTCGAGCAGCAGGGGTTGTAGACGATGAAGGTGTCTTCTTTCATGTCGGCGAGTTGGGCGGTTTCTTTGGATAAGGCGAGATCGAGAGGGGCGGTGGTGGCGGTTGAGTCGTGGTAGTCGTCGTCGTCACCGCGGGTGATGTAGATGCGGATACAAAAATTCGAGGCGGCGGCGGCGGCGGCCTTGAGGAGTTCGAGTTCCGGCTTGATCCATTTCATGTCGTCGCGGCGACGGATGGCCCAGAGGAATTCGATGATGCCGCGGCGGGGCTGTGCGGTCAGGGCGAGGAGGACGGGGAGGACGAAGGTGACGCCTGTGCCGCCGGCGATGCACAGGATGTTGACGTCATCGTCGGGGTGGGCGGATTCCGGGAGGATGGATTGGCCATAAGGACCAGAGAGGATTACCGAGGTCTCCGCGATGTTGTTTTCAGCTCGGTCGGCGAGTTTCCGGGTGATGCCTTTGCGGGCGCGGAGGATGTAGGTGTGGGGTTGGCCGCGCGGGTTCAGCCCGGGCACGTTGCAGGGGGTCATGGGGTGGCTTTGCCAGAGGCTGAGGTCCGGGAAGCAGAGGAAGAAGTGCTGGCCGATGTGCCAGGCGTCATGGTTGTGCTCGAAGTCGAGACGGATGACGTCGCCGTCTTGGTTGCGGGGGTAGAGGGTCGCGCGGGCCGTGGGGATGTGGAGGCCGAATGGGGAGGTGGTCTGCGGCGTGTTGAGGTGGTGAAGGGCCAAGGTGCGGGCGAGCCGGACGCCGCGGTCGAAGAACCACACGGCCAGCGAGGCGATCATCCAGCAGGAGAGCTGCTTCCAGTGGCCCCAGCAGGCGCCGATGTAGAGCATCGCGACGACGTAGTGGGCTTTGCGGAAGAACTCGTAGCCGGTGAGGCGGATGGCCCATTTGGTGCTGAAGACAGCCAGGAACGACAGGAAGATCATCGCGACGACGCCCCAGATGATGTAGTCCTGGGAGATGAAGGAGTTCCAGACAGTGGGCTGCGGCTGGTACAGTCGACCTTCGACGATGGTCCAGCCGAGGGTGTGCAGGGCGGACTGGATGAGGATGATGTAGCCCAGCCAGCGGTGCAGGAACATGAAGTGGTGGTAGGGGACGCCAGTGATCAACGACAGGAGAGATTCGCGACTGGACAGCATGACCGACAGCGGCGTGAGGGCAAAGGCGAGGACCCCGATGCGGTCCGACCACGGGCCCAGTCCGGTGCGCGTGTTATAGACTCCCGGCGAGTTCTTGACGGGGGTCACCCATTGCTTGTAGACGATCCCGACAAAGGTGAAAATGGCCAGGTAGCCGGTCAGGATGGCCAGGATCAGGATCTGCAGGCGGGTGGTGTGTCCGAAGACACGGGTCCAGCTCTCGGGCAGGAGATATCGTCGAGACCACGACCGAACGGAGGAGCCTAGTCGGTAAAAAGCACTCTGCCGCGGTCTCGAGTCCTCGAGGAGTTGCTCTTTGGACGGGGCGGTCACCCGAGTCAGCGGGAAGAGGAGTCGGCCCAAGACCCAGAGAAAGAGGCCGCCCACAACGACCGCCCACAGGATGAAGCTATACAGCATGGTGACGTCGTGGCCATGGTAGACGGCGTCCAGATACTCACAGGAGCCAGCATCGTTCAGACAAGGCACCTGGCGAGCGACATACCCCCAGTGATACTCGAGCTGGGAGTCCTGGGAGAAGTCCTGGATGTGCCGGGGGGGGTGCATTGCCCTTCTCCGGAGTGATAGTAATAATAATAAGATGAACAAGAAGAAGACGAAGAAGATGAAGAAGAGGGCTCATGATGGCCTTATTTGAAGGCGAGACCAAGTCTGGAACTTTTCCATCGAACCCACGGATGAAACTGAGAAAAGTGGAGACTGAGCATATTTCTTCCAATCGTAGGGGCGCCACCCCAGCCGCCAAGGCCAAAATATGCTCAAATGTGCTTCGGTCTCCACTTAATCCGCTCATTCCACCGCATCCTGTATCCGCTCCAAGGCCACATTTAACTACATCATCATCTCCTCCTCTTCCATTTCTTTCCTCTCACGAATACCATTACGAAGAAACATTAATCCAATCCCGACTCCCACCATGGCTCCTTCCTCCCACGACATGTCCAGCATGTCCATGGGCGGCGCCAATGCCACCGACTGCTCCGTCTCGATGCTCTGGAACTGGGACGTGATCGACACCTGTACGCCTCCCTCTCGGTTCAACATTAATTCACAGTAAACTGATCAATAGTGTAGGCTTCCTCTCCTCCTCCTGGCACGTCACCACAAACGGCATGTTCGCCGTCTCCTGCATCGGCGTCGCCCTCCTCGGCGTCTCCCTCGAATTCCTCCGCCGCGTCAGCAAAGACTACGAGGAGAGCATCATGCGGCAATTCCAGCGCCACGCCGCCTCCCAGCTCGACAGCGGTCTCGCCGTCCAGTATGGGGGCACCCCGGGCTTCATCACGTACCGGGCCAGTCCCTTGCAACAGATCATCCGGGCCGGGCTGCACCTGGCGCAGTTTGTGGTCGCGTACCTCACCATGTTGATCGCGATGTACTATAACGGGTTCATCATCATCTCGATCTTCGTCGGGGCGTTCCTGGGGAAGTTGTTCTTTGATTGGGGGCAGTATCGGGTGGTGTTGAGCCAGGACCAGGGAGAGGGCACGAAGGCGGTCTCGACGAATACGCAGCTAGAGGACGAGGCGACGAAGTGTTGTGGGTAGTAGCTGTCAGATGAGACGGATTTGTATATAGAACTGTATATATTACGATTTATGAATATTTATTTATCTCTTGTTAGACACTGCGGTTCTCCGTCCTCATGTACTCCGTATATCACGGATATCCACTTTCATACCATGACTGCCGTACAAAAGCACCGGACAAAAGCAAGCGACGATCCGGTGGCTGGGGGACAGCTCTGATACGCTGTCTGTCTTGGGTTATCTTTACATGCAAGTAAGAAACCCGGGAAGCCGGGATAGCCGTGCTTGTTGGGTATTAGGTGTGTTGCTTCATGCCGAGAGATACTTCACACCGGCAACTACAGTGTAGTCGGCAAGATATGGTTCCAGCCCCTATTCACAGCTAATGTCTTCGGACGGAATTTACTCCTTGTGAGACGGAACGCGGAGGGACCGGTATGAAACAGCTTCTGAACATCCATCCCTCTCCTCGGCGCGACCTTGATGCAGAGCCCCAGGAGCTGAATGAGCTGAATCCCCTAAATTTGATGTCTCCGGGTAAGACGGAAGAAGATCACCCCTGGTCACAAAGTCCGCGAGCCTAGTCAAGACCGCAAGCTCGAGCTTCAACTTGAGGCTGAAGACCAGCGACTTGACGATGATCTCCAGGCTCGTGTATCCGCAATACTGGATCACCACGATGACACAGTCCATGAGAATCAGAATGACGTTAATCGCGAGGAGCTGAAGGATGAGAACCCGTTTTGTCTTCTCGGCCCCATATCGCAGCATCGACACTGTCCCCCAGATATACAGCCCCGAGATCACCGCTTCCTGGAGCGTAAACCCCGTCAACTGGATATTCTCCATGATCTTGTACCCCCGGATAAACGGCTGCCGGGGCGGCCGGATGTCTTTGCCAAAGGCCAGGACGGCCGTGGGGATCAGGAGGAAGACCGCCGTGGTGATGATGAGGACCAGCACGCCGCGGAGGATGCGACGACTCCGGATGACGAGGTGCAGCCGCGACCAGAGGACGACGGACTGGGCGACCATGAAGATGCACCAGCCGACGATCGTGGGGGCGCTCTGGCCGAAGGGGTTGGGGTCGATGTTGTAGAAGTAGATGGAGTAGCCGAAGGTCATCAGGAACAGCCCGAGGCAGGCCAGCAGGAGCCCCCAGAAGTAGGTCCCGCCATATCGCTTGAAGACGAGAAAGATGATGATCGCGGTTTCGACGGAATTGTACAGAGCGACGGCAATCACGCCGGTGATGAAGTAGGCCAGCGCCGGATTGGTCTCGCTCTCTTGGCCGACGCGCAGCATTCTGATGGCTCTCGGCATACTCACAGGAGACGAGAGACTCACGGGAGGCGATAAGGGTCAGTCATGGATATAAGAGTGAAGCGATTTGAGGTTGAGAAGGCTACCTCCGGTCAGCCCACCTCTGGCTTTATGCTTTCCTCGACGAGTCTCGATACATGGACTCGGACCATAACTCTAATTGCATCCTGGTTTCGGTGGCGATATTCTGTTAATAACGGGGAATGCCGGCTTGGGAGTTTTGGACGAGGGATTCGGGCAGGTTGTAGTCCTGTATCTTCTAGTCATGCTGTCTCGATTATCGTCACTTAACAGGCCATCTGTCATTCCTTGATTCTATACCAAGAGCAAAAGCTGACATGCTGAAGCAAGATAGCCCCCAGCAACAAAGTTTGGATACATCCAATCAGGAGGTCTGAAGCGAGTTGACTTTGAGGCTTCCATGGCACGAGTTTCGTTCGTACACTCGAGATACTTAAAAGGTCTTGAAGACAGTTCCTGTATATGATGGAGCAGCAGTTAATATCTCGTCTTTCTAAGCCTTAATTCTTCAAAGCTATCCGCTCCTTAACCTCTCCAAAAGGAACCAAACCTGCTTCCCTATCTCCCTCTGCATGCTATTCAACACCGTCCCCGCATCCCTCTTAATAAGACTCCTTTCGACCGGATCCGGCGCCTCAAAGACCTCCTCCAGCTCTCCAGCTCTCCGGCTCCTCCAGCGTGCGGTCCTTCATCTCGGGAAAATAAATCACCACCCCCTCGACCATGTAGTTCATGTTGGGGCGTCGTGGGCCACCTGGACCTCCTCTGATGCTTGGTCTCGGGCTTGACTTCTTGGCCTGCTATTACCAGCTGAATCTGTTATTTCCGAACCATGTCGTGGTCCCTTGGTCTCCCCGGCTCCCCCTTCTTATATCCCTTGCAAAGCTCTAAACCTCGGACCAGCCTGCCCTTTCACGCCTCCACGACCGAGTCGATCCTGGCCTGGCTGCATTTCAAAAGACTCGCACGCCCTCCGGCAGAACTACCGGGTCCGTCTTTCATCTCGAGTCGTTGCGTCTATCCTACCTTACCTCTCTCCGTCCGAGGTCGATCTCATCCCGCAGAGCTTCGAACGCCATGTCAACTTCTGATCCTGCTATATCCTCGAAAGGTAGACCGACATCTAAAGAACACACTAACTACATAACTAATAATCTGATAACTGATAAATATCAGTATCTGATCAATACAGTGACTACCTCGCCGAACTCTCCGCCCTCCCCTCCCCCTACCAGATACTATAGTTGGAGAGTTGGGAATTACCCCGCCATGGCATAGCTGCCTTACTAGACTCTATATAGTATAGAATAGGATAGGATAGATAGTATAGTCTCTAGCTTCTGTTGGGATGTATGACTAGCAATGACATTGAACTACACTGAATGTAGTTAACCACTCTCGGTAGATTCTCCTCTTTATTAACCGTCCAAATACCCGATCCGATTCCACGAATGGAGGCAGACAACGACTGCTACGTCACTCACGCTGCATTCTTCCACGAATCCTGCCTATTTAAACCGGTCACCCTCAAGAGAACCAGGTCATCCTTACTCACCTCCGACTCGACATCACCACCCAACTTTCTAGACAGCATGGCTCCATCCGTCAACGACTGGGAAAACCCCCGCGTCTTCCAGCGCAACCGTCTCCAACCCCGCGCTTACTTCTTCCCGGACACTTGGCTCTCGCTGAACGGACCCTGGGACTTCACCTACGCTTCCTCCCCGCTTCTCGCTCCTCCCCCCACCTCGGGGGACCGCGACGACGGGGAATGGAAGCCGATTGCGGTGCCGGGTCACTGGCAGCTGCAGGGGTATGGCCACCCTCACTATACCAACACCGTCTTCCCCTTTCCGTGCTGTCCACCCTATGTGCCCAGTGAGAACCCGACCGGCACCTATCGTCGGACCTTCCACGTCCCTCCAGAGTGGGACGCGTCGGCCCAGCTGCGTCTGCGCTTTGACGGGGTTGACAGCGCCTACTATGTCTGGGTCAACGGGGTAGAAATCGGATACGCCCAGGGCAGTCGCAATCCCGCCGAGTTTGATATCTCCGCCGCGGTCCACCGGGGGGAGGCCAACGAGGTGTTGGTGCGGGTGTTGCAGTGGTCCGATGCCTCTTATATCGAGGATCAGGACCAGTGGTGGCTGTCGGGTATGCCCCTGAGCCTCCGGGAAGAGATCAAGGGCTAATGGTGTAGGCATCTACCGAGACGTGACGCTCCTCGCCTTCCCGTCTGTGGCCAGAATCGAGGACTTTCGCGTGCACACCGACCTGGACAGTCAATACCACGACGCCGAGCTGACCGTCGGCGTCGACGTGACCACCAGCGTCTCCAGCACCGTCACCGTCACCCTGCTGGACCCGTTCAACCAGGACACGCCTCTCGTCACGCAAGCCACCACCGTCACCGAGTCCGGCCCCGCCACGCTCATCCTCCCCGTGGCCAACCCGAGGAAATGGACCGCGGAGACCCCTACCCTCTATCCCCTCGCCATCACCCTCACCCCCGGAGACCGCCCCGGGGACCCCCCCGGGCAGCGCATCACCCACCGCGTCGGCTTCCGCAAAGTCGAGATGCTCGACGGCACCATCAGCGTCAACGGCACGGCGCTGCTCTTCCGCGGCGTCAACCGCCACGACCACCACCCGCGCTTCGGCCGCGCCGTGCCGCTGGACTTCCTGCGCGACGACCTCCTCCGCATGAAACGCCACAACATCAACGCCCTCCGCTGCTGCCACTACCCGTCGCACCCGCAGCTGTACGCGCTCTGCGACGAGCTCGGGCTCTGGGTCATGGACGAGGCGGACCTCGAGTGCCACGGCTTCTACGACGCCGTCGCCCTGCCGCTGGACCTCCCGGCGTCCGTGGACTACGAGGACCGCAAGAAGCTCACCTTCGGGGCAGCGGCGAAATTCACCTCGGACAACCCGGCGTGGCGCGCCGCCTACCGCGACCGCGCGGAGCAGATGTTCCAGCGGGACAAGAACCACGCCTGCGTCGTGATCTGGTCGCTCGGCAACGAGGCCTTCTACGGGCAGAACCACCAGGCCATGGCCGACTACCTCCGCGCCGCGGACCCCCAGCGCCGCCCCATCCACTACGAGGGCGACACGCAGGCCCGCTCGGCCGACATGTTCTCGTACATGTACCCGTCGGTCGCGCGGATCGAGCGGCTCGCGCGGGAGGCCGGCGACGCGTTCACCAAGCCGATTGTGCTATGCGAGTACGCGCATGCGATGGGCAACGCGCCAGGCGGGCTCGAGGAGTACCTGGCGGCGTTCCGGGCGCACCGGCGGCTCCAGGGCGGGTGGATCTGGGAGTGGGCGAACCATGGCCTGTGGGACGCGGCCAAGGGGTATTACGGGTATGGGGGGGACTTTGGGGATGTGCCCAACGACGGCAACTTCGTCCTGGATGGGCTGTGCTTTAGTGACCATTCGCCGACGCCAGGGCTGATGGAGGTGAGGAGGGCGTATGCGCCGGTGGCGGCCTGGGTCGAGGGGGGGGTCATCCAGGTGCAGAATCGGTATGATTTTGTCGGGCTGGGGGGGTTACAGGCGGTTTATACGGTGGAAATCTTCGGAGATGAGTGCGTCTCTTTCTCTCTCTTTCTATATATCTGCGTATGAGACTGACCAGACAGAACGAAACACCTCGCCGCAGGGACACTGTCGATCCCCGACATCTCCCCCGGGGACACCGGCCAGATCGCCCTCCCGGAGATCCAGCAAGATACAAGCCCAGGGACCCCCGGAGAGACGTGGCTCACCGTCTCCTTCACCACGCAACACGCCACGCCCTGGTGCGAATCCAACTATGAGATCGCCTGGTTCCAGCACCGTCTCTCTTCTCCTTCTCCTTCTCCTTCTCTTCCCCGGTCAATCCCCCATTCAACCCCCTCCTCGATGATGACCACCTCCTCCTCCCCCTCCTCCATCACCATCACCACCGCCAACTCCACCCTCACCTTCTCCCGTCTCACAGGTGCCCTAACCTCCTGGACCATTGACAACCGACCCCTCCTCTCCCCCCCCCCCTCCCCATCTACCGCTGCCCTAATCCCCTCCCTCTGGCGCCCCCCAACCGACAACGACCATCCCCACGACCACCCCCTCCGTCTCCGCTTCGGCCTCAACACCCTCACCAGCCAACTCCGCCGCCTCTCCCTCTCCCAGCCCTCCCCCTCCACCACAGAGCTCCAGACCACCACCTTCCTCACCCCGCCCATCCTCAACTGGGGCGTCGAAATCCACTCCACCTACCGCGTCACCGACACCGGCCGCCTCACCGTACACCTCCACCTGAAACCCACCGGCCGCATGCCCGACGATCTGCCCCGCGTGGGCCTGGACCTGGCGCTCACCAAGGAGCTGGACACGGTGACCTGGTTCGGACTCGGGCCCGGCGAGGCATACCCGGATAAACGGGCCGCGCAGAGAATCGGCATCTTCCGGAGCGGTGTGGCCGGGTTGGAGACGGGGTATGAGGTTCCCCAGGAGGGGGGCAATCGGATGGGGAGTCGGTGGGTGAGGTTTGGGGAGGGGGATGATGGGAGGGGGTGGGGGATTCGGGTTTCGAGACCGGATCTTCCTGTTTCCAGGGAGGGTAAGCCTGATGCTTCTCCGGATGGGACAGAAGGAGAGGGCGATGGAAGGGTCTTCAGCTGGCACGCGTCCCGGTATCCGGCGCAGGAAATCGAGAGAGCCAAACACAAGAATGAACTGGTCCAGGGAGACGCCCTGTACGTGAGACTCGACGAGGCCGTCAGCGGCGTGGGCACTGGCGCCTGTGGACCGCGGACGGCCGAGAAGTACCGGGTGAAGTGCGAGGAGAGGGAGTTTACTTTTACCTTCGAGCCGTACAGGAATCTCTGATCTCGAGATCTAGATAGAAACCAACTACTAGAGAGAGAATCATCGTCAAGCTTGAGCCAACCTCCTCACCACCACGTCGACCAGCCGCGCCGCCCGCCTCGCCGCCCGAAACTTCCCCCCAAACGCCCGCAGCAACTCCACCGCGGCCTCCAGATCCCCAACCGCCTTGGTCTCGCGCAGCACATCGGCCAACCGATCCGGCCGCGCCGTCGTCGCGTACACCAGACTCAGCGACGCCGTAAACACGCCCAGCAGATTCAGCCAGTTGTACGCGAACCGGCGCTGGCGATGCATGCTCACCGCTTGGCGGATCGACATGGCGGCCGCGACGGCCAGGATCTTCACCTGGGGCTCGTCCAGCGACGGGAAGAGCGGCGAGGGCCGGTAGAGCATCGCGACGTGCGTGTAGTAGTTGAGGTCGAACCAGGCGCTGGTGAGGTGGGGGATGGGCGAGGGGACCGAGGGGAGCGGGAAGGGCATGGTGCGGCGCCAGTCGATGAGTTGTTGGTGGATGGTTTGGAGGGTGGTCTCTCGAGACGAGGCAGAGGAGGAGGATGGGCACGGGGGGTACACTTTGGTGGCGATTTCGCTGGCGATGCGCCGCAGGGCGAGGATGTGTAATGGGACGGCCATGCTGGAGGGGCGGAGGTGGTCTTGGGGGAGGATTCCGGTGGGAGTGATGTTCTGGTCGTCGACGGAGGAGAAGGGCTGTCATTTGTCAGCGTGAGTCTGTATCGCTGGGGATGGAGCAAGGGAGGGATACTGTCACGTCGATGTCGTGGTCGTGGATGGCGAATGGGCGGCCGAGGGCCATCGAGACCACCCTAGAGAGTTAGGGGTCGCATCTAGAGGGGTATATCGTAGGAACGTACCGGTCCATCATGTATAAGGAGAAGAAGATCCGTTTGCGATATTCGACGACATCCGGGGCCAGGTGGAGATAGGTCGAGGCCGAGTGTAGTCCCATGCCAATGGCCATTCGGGCAGCCACTCCGACGAGAAACCAGGTATCTACACGAATTAGCCGGGAATCTATCCATCCCCAAGGTCCAGCACGTACTCGGGCCGATCTGGTTGAAGAACGAATACGACACCTGCAGCATGAGAACCTCCAACGCCGCCTACGCCGTCAGCACGACCACCAAGACGAGGAAAATCCAGGCCGAAAAGGTAGGAAAGGAGGAAGGAGGAAGTACCAGATCCCCAAAGGCCAGCGCCGCCTCAAAGTATACCATCGCCTGGTTATAATACAGCACCGACTCCGACTCCTCCACCAGCGACACCGACGAATACGTCGTCGACCCAATCGCCAGCACCATCCAGATCCGAAACAGCCAGAGCGGGGACTGGGCGAGCGCCTTGTCGGGGTTCGCGTAGACATGCCCGAGCACCGCGGTGAACTCCCCCTGCCGAATGATCGGATAGAGGGTGTGCGAATGCGCAAAGTAAAATTCGACGAGGGAGCTCGCGTGCGCTTGGTCGGGGAGTTGGACTGGGGCCACCTCGGACTCGGCTTCGGTCTCCATGACCGGGGAGAGGGGGATCTCGGGGAAAAGGGAGGCCGGGTTGTACAGGAGGGAGTGGTGGACGTCGTGCCACGCAGCCGAGGAGTGGAAATAGAGGCCCCCGTCGTCAAGGGTCGGCGGCAGGTCCAGTTCGGGATCCTCGTCGAAGACAAACTCCGCCTTGTCCGGGGAGAGTCGGCGGAGGACCGCCTGGGTGAGTTTGGCGAAGGAGAGCCCGGACGAGGAGCCCAGATGTCGTTCGGCGGTGGCCTCGAGGGAGAGCAGCTTCAGCTCGTCGACGAGGGTGGTATCCGGCCGAGGGGTCGACGGAAGCGGATCGAAGGCGTCGGCCACCTCGGGAGGCGGCGCAAAATTGACTGCATTCTCGAGCTCGAGCTCCGGGTTGAGATTCGCCAGACCATGTGGAGGGAATGGGGGGATTGGACGGGTCGGGGATGCAGCCACGGCCAGCTGTTGCTCGAGGTCTCGGACTCGGGCTTCCAAGCCTTGGACATACCTGGACGGTCAGCCCTTCATTCTCGTCAGGGGGGAGGTAGACTCACGCTATCGGATAGGACCCCAGCTGCCGGTCATCGTCGACAAAGCTGCAGACGACCTGGGCCCGGCGACAGGTCTCACACTGGGGAAGGGATCGGTCGCAGCGTTTCTTGCGGCGATGGCAGCGTCGACAGGAGGTCCCGGCGCTTGCGGTGGCCGGAGGAGAGGACATGTCGATGGCGAACTGAGGCGTTGGAGTCATCGCCGGGTCTTATCTACTCCTATTACTACTAATAGATAACGGTCTTATCACGTCGGTATTCTCCGTGTCTGATTGGCGGATTAGTTCGTCTCGATATTAGCTGAAGTAAGCAAGTTATGCCATCAACAATAGGCCAAAATATAGGCAAGCCCGAGAGGTTTCAAGGTTACCTGTATTCATGGTATACTTCTCATGAGATGTGGCCGTGGTTGAGGTCGTCGGCACTCACCAGCCTCGGTGCACAGGCAACCCAAACTCCCCGTGTTGCATCTTGGTTACGTCTTCTCGAGTCCAGGGTCAGGGACAAATCAAAATCAATCAAGGACTATTGAGGCCGAGGTGGTGCTGACGTTCTCGAACATCACGATCTCCCGGCCAGTCTCGGACCTCCGAGCCCTTCAGAATGACACATCCATTCCCAACACCCCATCAACCCTGATCCGCCGGTTACACAAACTGTAGATCCTCGATCCTCTTTCTTTCTTCAAAATGGAATCGTCAGCCTCGGCGATGTCACCTCGGTTGGGTAATGCCGCGAGCGACGAGTCACAGCATCCCTGGAACCACCCATCGACTGCCGAGATGGGGGGAAGGACTGGCAACATAAAGGTGACCACCCTCCGTCGAGGGTAGAACCTTCTCTCCTTCTCTCCAGTCGTCATTGTCTCCAGTAGCAACAGATCTAACCCAAGATGAAGATTTCAACCTAAACCACCGTCAGCCTGATCGCCTCCGCGGCGGCCTTCCCACAATCCCTGCCATCTCGCGCCGAATGGACCCCTCAGGAATGGGTGGCGCCAGGGCCGGACGATGGTAAGTCCTCAAGGATCTCAAGACCCCAACATACTCACCAGAGACCGCAGCTCGCGGCCCTTTGCCGGGGCTCAACACCCTCGCCAACCACGGCTACCTCCCCCACAACGGCAAGGGCATCACGCTGCAGATCCTCAAAGACGCCCTGCTCGACAGCTTCAACATCAAACATTCCGATGCCATCATCCTCTTCTCCCAGGCCATCCAGACCAATCCCGCCTACCCCAACACAGACAACTTCAACCTGGCCAATCTCGGCCGGCACAACCTCCTTGAACACGATATCGGTCTCAGGTAGACTACTAGGCACGTGACTGGGTCACCTGACCCACCGTACCCCTCGTAGATAACTTCCCCCGTTCGACACCTCTGATCATTCCTCTCTTCTTTCTGAGTAGTATTCTGTCTAATACTACACCTGACCTTGCCCAATTCTGGTATTCCTATTTATGGATAGGTTTAATGATTTTCCGGCAGCCAGGGATGATCAGTGATCCTTGATTGTGAAGGGGCCGATTACGCATCATCAAATTAGCCCTAATCCAGTCAGCTTCAAGTCACCAGCCAGAAGTTAAAAATAGCCTCACAGAGTGTAGTGGTCCTCCAAACTTCTATCATCCAGGTGGATTCAGGTTTTGCCTGACTCTTTAAGCACTGAAGGAACATCTAGCTAAATAAATGTAGTGAAGTCGCACGGGATTTTCATCTCTTAAGTATGCTTAGCAGCTTAGGGGTTGTGTATTATAAAAATCTAACCATAAATACAGTAATATTGTAATTCAAGGGGTAAAAAGGCCTGAAATACAAAAGCTCACGTGATAGAAATGAATTGGATTAGTAGACCAGAGATGACCAACCATATCACTCTATTATAGGCACGTGGTAGATATTATTACAGAATGATATGATTGTTACTACATTTCACCAAAAAGTTGATGAATCTGACTTTTTGAAATACAAGACACCACCCCTAGCTTAGCTTCACTGCTCTGGCCAAGATCTATAAATAAATCCACATCCCACTATGAGATTGTTAGAGCTCTCCCATCCTGCCTCACACTTTTCTTTGAAGAAATGATGCTGTGTCAGGTACCCATTTTGCTATTTGCAATTGGACTTGTGGGAAGTTGCAGTGCCACCCCTCTGCGATTGCCTCTCTCCATCCCCAAGAACATCCGCCGTGCAACTGTTTCTGAAGACCCGTCTTGCCCAGATGGCTTCTTTTGCAACCAGGATAGCTGCCCTGATGAGGTTAGGTGTCCCTCTGGTGAGAGCTGCATCAACTTTGAGAGTCACTTTGCCTGCGCGCCTCCCGGCTTGAAGTGGTGTGCACTGAATCCAAGCACGCTTCAAGCTGTTGGGTGTGATAGTGGTCTATGCTGGTAGGTTATGTTGTTTTTAATCACTATATACATGGCTAATAGCAATATAGTCATGGAAACTGCTATGCCTCTGATGCAGTGTGTTGTGATTTTCCTAGTATTAAGTGTAATATTGGGATAGCTTGTAATGTCTGTAGTTTGGGTGAGAAGTGTCAGGATAATGGGTGCTTTAATCCTACTACCACTATAACTAAAGCTACCACTGTTCCTCCAATTACACCTACCACTACAAGCAGTCCAGAGAGCACAACCACCATCAAAACAACAGACACTACAAGTCCTACAAGTCCTGCAAGTCCTACAACCACCACACAGTCAACAAGCACTAGTAGCACTGGGACTACTGGGACTACAAGCACCATCACAACAGATACTACAAGTACTGCAAGTCCTACAGCCATCACACAATCAACAAGTACTAGCAGCACCAAAACTACCACAACTAGCTCAAATTCTACCAGTACTGCAGCTACTACAAGGACAAGCACGATAACATCTACAACCACCACAGAATCAACCACAACAATATCCTCGGGCGTGTCTACCCCTACTCCTGTATCACAGGTGGGATCTTTCTCCCTCCTAGGATGTTACTCCGACCAAAGTAGCGCGCGGGTCCTCATTGCTGGTTCCAAGAACACTACAAGCATGACAGTAGAGGACTGCGTTGCCCTTGCCAAGAAGGAAGCATGGAGATATGCAGGTGTTGAGCATGGCAGGTCTGTTTCTCACTACATCTATGAGACTAACAAATGGCAGTGGCTAATCTCTTTGCAGTCAATGCTCTTTTGGTAATACAATCCACAACGCCCCCTCTGAGACAGAAGGTGATTGCACCATGCCGTGTGCTGGGAACAAGAACCAGACCTGTGGTGGGGAAAACCGTATTCAGATCTATAGGGATTCGAGGTGGAAGGACCCTACATATGCTGAGCTTGCAGCTGCAGTTCAACAATATAACTCTAGCATGTCTCAGGCGCTTAAATTTCTTTCCAGCTACAGGGATCATCTTGAGTCACTGCAGCAGATTATGCAGTCACCAAACACCAAGAGAGCAAGTCCCTATCAGGCTTTTGAGATGCAGTTTATGAGGGACCAGAGTCAGGGGCAGAATATATTAAGAAGGCTGAGTAGGTGTCCACTTATGCAGTCTTTTTAATACCAAGAGGTGCTGACCCTAAATAATAAATAGATGCTGCACAGGAGAATGGTAATGAAGTTATGGCACGAGGGAGAGGGCTTGACATGCCGGGAGATAATTCCATGGTGTGAAATTTTGAGCTGGAGCATACTAAGCTAGATCAAGCTGACGCTCTCTAGGTCTCAGAGGAGGCATTTCATCAATGGGGTAACACAGGTGTGTTTCATAGTTATAATACTGACCTGAACGCCATAATTCTAACATAACATTTATTTAGTAACTGACCTGCGACGTAATGTGTTGAAAGTGGTACAGAGTCTTGAACACAACGTGGAAGAGCTATCCATTGCCATTGAAACTGGGGCCGCACCACTGATTAACACTGTTTCAAGCCTTAAACAAGTCCGGATCACAGTAAGAGTGGTTAATCTTGGGACAATTACCAGAATACTAACCTGGTTCACAGATTACTGCTATTGGCCTGCCAGTGCTCCCTGCAAGTGGATATTGTGAGTATTTGCCTGTAACAGGGTACTCTGTACCATCTTCTCTAACACGGTCCATAGTCCTCGTCATAGCAGGCCTGATTGCCCTGTTTATGGATAATGGAACCCCGAGCAAGCCGACCACCACATTCATGCCCACCACTACTACAACCATGACAAGCACTTCAACATCATCCTCATCAACCTCTACAACCTGCACTTTCACGAGCACACCAACCCAGGTTATTATTTTCGTCAAGATTGAGGCCACCATCCATGAGTTTTATGAATTTGTTGATTCTCTTCCAGAGGACCCAAATGCTATCCTTGTGACAAAGTATCCAACCAATGTAAGGCCCTACTACTGAAACATATAGAGAAATTAGTACTAACATGGGGGTTTAAGTATATGTATGTGGGCGAAATTGATGAATGCACTGCCCTGACCTTGGATGCAAACACCATGGTTGCCTCATGGAGTGTTAATGCTCTGGTACAGTGGGATAAAGCAACCCCTGCTACTCCATCTACCAAGAAAAAGAAAAGATCACAGGACTATCCCAAAAAGCACTCACCACAGCAAGGTAAAAGGCCAAGTTCAAAGAAGGAGAATAAAATTACACAGAATGTCACAGCTGAGGGCCAGAATTCAACAGTTTACAGCAACATTGATAAACGTGGGGTGCCCACAGTTAATAGTCACTTTGTAATGCAGGTTGAGAGTCCACCCCATCTTCAGTGGCTTTCAACAATACCTTTCTACACAGGCCTTGAAGGGTCATATTATGACTATGGAGGTATGGTATATAATGATGTACCTGATGGTGTTCCAGGTCTAGGCAAGCCAATTGTCTATGTCATTGACTACGAGGGATTTTTAAATACACACAAGGTCTGATTTCCCCTGAATCCTGTTCTTACAATATATTTCATCCAGCTGACTCCACAAGGCCTTCCACGAGAACCTGATTGCTGCATATGCAATGGCTATTGATGGCTCCACACTGACAGAACCCCCTGCCCCGCGAGGTTACCACGGAACCTGTATGGCATCTCTGGCTGCTGGTTCACTTTTATCTGTTGGGAAGAATACCAGACTTGTTACTATTGATGTAGCATGGGTGGAAGAAGAAGAACCGGCCATTAAATTACACCGCATTATGATGGCACTTAAAGTGGTAGAATGGCATGCAAGGCATAACAAAGGTGTGGGTAATGCAGTGATCTCCATGTCTTTTTGTAAGATAAAAACACCTGCATTCCAAACACTAGATTCAAGGGAACACATGCTAATCTTGTTTTTTTTTTTCTTCTCTATTTAGCATTGTGGAGAGACGAACTTGAGTGGAAGTGGCTTAACAATCCCCCAGATCTGCCGCACAGGAATGTATTCCAGACTGCATTAAAATGGTTTACTGAAATTGGGGTCACATTAATCTGCTCCGCCGGGAATGACGCATTGCAGAACTGGCCTGTTCACCTAAAGGACCTCTACGCGAAATTACCACATGGAGCTGGCGGCAGGGACACCAGCATGATTGTTGTGGGCAATGTAGATTTTTATAATAACATTTACCCAACCTCACAGAGGGATGATCTTGAAGACCGTGGAATCCTGACTATTTACAATGCTGGGACAGGTGTCAAGTGTGCTGATCTTAATCAGGATGACATTCAAGATTTTCAAGATAACATGTACACATTTTCGATTGGCACGTCACCAGCAACTGCCATTATGGCTGGGATGGTCGGGTACTACTTGGGCCAGCCAGACCTGAGACCACAGCTCGAGGCCAATGGCCTCACAGGTATCCCCATGAAAATGAAGGAGCACCTGCAGACTCAGGGTCTCAAATACAAGCTCCCAGAAAGTGCTGAGGATGGCATTCCACGTGCAGCACTTGGAGAAATTGTTCCTTGTGAGGACGGGATAGAGGGCAGGCCAGATATACCAGATCTATATTTGCAGGACCCTATTGATGATGATGAGGAGTTATACACAGTTGATGTAACTCATGGAGAAACACTTGCATCAGGCATGATCCCAGTAAGTATTTTCTCCCATTTCTAAAGAGAATGTAGCTGATTAAGATCCTAGCCTGATTGTTGGAACCTGCCTCCTCTCATTGCTGCCAATGGCTGACCAGGTAGAGGAAGCTGCATCACTGCCAAAGCCTGTACAGGTGAGATGGATTGATTGAATTTCATTATTGTGACGAATCCAACTCCGCGATAGATCGTCACCTCGCGAGAGTTCTGTCACTTTCCCCACCGCCTACCCTTTGGGATATGTTTGTTTAGTTTGACGCACAATGTAAATAATTCGAGCGCGAGCGTGAGACGATACTGCCTCCATGCAGAATTTTCGACGCCACGTGCCTACATAGGTCAAATCGATTTATTTGAGGTGTTTTACACTGATTACTTGTTCTAGATGGCCATGAAAGCTATCTAACGCCTTAATTTGACAAGCTTTGCATGGATAATGAGATTATTTCTATTTGCATGCCTCCACATTTATCTCACCTTTTGCAGCCACTAGATGTTGGCTGCTTTGGCCCTTTAAAGCGTGCTTACGGAGGCCTGGTTGAGCAAAGAATGCGTATGAGATATAATTATATTAGTAAATATAACTTTCTAAAGGCGTATTCCACAGCTCACCTAGAGGTCTTTAGACCTGATAATATTCAAAATAGCTTTGCAGCAGCTGGAATACAGCCTCTAGATCCTCAAAGAGTGCTTGATAAGCTGAATATTCAGTTAAAAACACCTACACCACCAGAAAGCCGATCAACCAACTCATCATGGCTAGCAACACCTTATGATCTGCATTAATTAGGAAAGCAGGCTTCTACTGTTAAAAAGCTTTTAAAGAAAGGCTCTTTAAGCCCTTCAAGCCCTTCAAAACATGCACTCAAGCAGCTTATAAAGGGCTGTGAGATTGTCACGGCCCTAGCCCTGCTAGGCACGTGACGGCGTCACCTGACCCACCGTACCCTTCGTAGATAACCTCCCCCGTTCGACACCTCTGATCGTTCTTCTTTTCTTTCCTCTTTACGCTTAGTATTCTGTCTAATACTACACCTTACCTTGGTTAATGTCCCTTACAGATCCTAAGATTATTAGGACCTAGTTTGAGCAACCACAGAAAGTACGGCTTTAATATGGTATCTTAGATGAAAATATCTTTAACTTTGATGAAACTGGCTTTGCTATGGGTATAATAGCTACTACTAAGGTTGTTACTAGAGCTAATATGCCTGGAAAACCTCATCTTATACAACCTGGAAACCGGGAATGGGTTACAACCATTAAATGTATTAATTCAAGTGGCTGGGTGCTTCCTACATGCATTATCTTTAAAGGAAAGGTCCATATAGAGGGATGGTATGAAGAAGGCCTTCTTCCTCTTGATTGGAGGATTGAAGTTAGTGAGAATGATTGGATAACTGATAAGATAGGCCTTTGCTGGCTATAAAAGGTCTTTATACCTTCAACTACAGGCTGTACAGTAGGCTAATACCAATTACTTGTTCTAGATGGCCATGGAAGCCACCTTATATCTTAGTTTGATAAAATTTGCACGGATAATAAAATTATTCCTATCTGCATGCCTCCACATTCATCTCATCTTCTCTAACCTCTAGATATTGGTTGTTTTGGTCCTTGAGAGCATGCATATGGAGGCTTAATAGAGTCAAAAATGTGCCCTGAATACAATTATATTGACAAGCTTGACTTTTTTAAGGTCTATCCTACAGCTTATATAGAGGTCTTCAGGCCTCAAAATATTCAAAATGGCTTTATCACAGCTGGTATACAGCCTCTTAATCCTCAGAGAGTGCTTGATAAGCTGAATATTACACTGGCAACCCCTACACCACCTAGCAGTCGTGGTGAAGCCTCTACAAGCTTATTAACATTAGCAAGACCTTATACAGTTCATCAACTACAGCGGCAAGCATTACCAGTGAAAAAACTACTTAAAAAGGGCTGAGATAGCCATGTATAATGCTGCTATTTTAGCAAAGGAAAACCATGATCTACGCCTTGCTAATGAGAAAGAGAAGCAAAAAAGAAAGCAATCTAGGTGCTAAATAACTCCTAATGAAGGTTTTTATATACAAGAAGCCCAGGATTTAATAAGATAAAGAAATGAGCAAAAGAATACTGAAGAAGGCCCATTACTAGGATCTAGTACAGCGCCTTTAGAGGCGCCAAGACGTGCTCCACTAACATGTTCTAATTGCCATATTCAGGGCCATATTAGAACTAGCTGTCCTACACGTGTAAATAATTAAATTTAATTAAAATATGCGTTGTTTGGTTGTTTGAATGGCTTCAAGGTTTCTAATCGCGGTCGAATTCGATGGGAGGTGGCGGGTCGGTCGGGATGGCGGTTCGGTTGGGAATTACGTTAAGCAATGCTGATTTATAAGCTCTGTACAAATCATGTGAACGCCGTTCGGCCCCTTCAAGAGAATCTGTCCTGCAGATGGAAACAAATATGATCTCCCCTTATTATTATTATTATTTTCAGCATATCAATTAATATAATTCATCCACAACTGCTTTCTTTTGTGATGACCTCACACTAAATTGATCAGGAACCTGATCACCGACTTCCTCTTATTATTCTGTCTCGGCCCTGCCCTCTTCCACGGATGTGAACCCAAAACTGACTCTCAGGGACGTGCATCGCCAGCCAGCCAACTGGACATATGCGTGCACGTTGCTACCCGCATTCATGACGATTTTTGCCGTTGACTTGGTCTTCAACCCTAGTAAAGTGTCACTACTGGTCTGTGTGGCGCTTGATTTGACAGCGTGCTTCCTTTAGCGTCATTCTCCATCTCAGCTTCAACCTTAGGGGGCCATGGCCAACGCCGGAGCAATTGCTAGCCCACTCGATCCTTCCAACCTGAAATCTCTCCATACGACTCTCCCCTCATGCTCAACCTCCTCCTCGGCATCCCTTCCGGCCTTAACAGCCAGCGTCTCTGGCTTCGCGCGCTTTCCCCCCCCTCTGCCGCCTCCACCATTCTCTCCTCCAACACCATCAACCATGGTGGGGTGGATTGGTTGGGTATTTTCCCTCGTTTTCCATGTCATTCCGAGCGTTCTTTACTGGGTTATAACCTTCGTGACATTGACGCTGCCAACATGGCTCTTCACGCTCTTTTCCATGAGTTTGACGTTTACTATGAATTTCACGACACTGTATGATAATTGCATCCCTTCCCTCAAATCAAATCGTCTTTCCCCCTCATTAATGCCCGACATGCTGACTTATGGGTGAATTGATAATTAGGCTGTTGATCGTGTTGGCGGTCGTTTCGACCATCAGCTGGTTTGTGCGCTACCGGTTTATGAACATGTACAGCCGCCTGCCCCTGGAGCCCCAACGCAAGGAACCCCAGCTTGACCTCTTTCCTGATATACAAGAAGACGACTCAAAACCAGGATTGGCCAATTACCTTGATGAGTTTCTAAGTGCTATTAAGGTCTTTGGCTATCTTGAACGGCCGGTGTTTCACGAGCTCACCCGGACGATGCAAACGAAAAAGTTAATTGCTGGAGAAACACTCTTGTTGGAGGAAGAAAAGGGATTTTGTTTGGTTGTCGATGGATTGGTTCAGATCTTTGTCAAGTCCATGCGGGACGGAAAGCAAGGCACGAGTGACGACCTTCCGTGCGGCGAATCATCCGACGAAGAGGACTATCGCGGAAAGCAGGGATATCAACTACTTACCGAAGTGAAAAATGGCGCTTCCATGTCGTCTTTGTTCTCCATTTTATCCTTGTTTACGGAGGATATTCAGTTACAGACAGCCAAGAGCTCATCATCCAGCCTATCCAGTGTAGCGAGAACTCCTCCACGGGATCCCGATTTGTTCCCAGCTAGTCCTCGGGCAACAGTTGCGGATGCATCACCGACTCCTATACCAAGAGATCAAGCCGGCGGAGCTGCAGCTACGGCGGATGGTGATGGAGTGATCTTATCACCAGTCCCCCCTTTGCATCTTGGGGATAGCCACGCTTCGACGAACCGTCATGGCACTCAACATGACTCAGGTAAGAAGTTACATAAAGGACGTCAAAAGTCCGTTCACCCAGACATTGTTGCTCGAGCTATGGTAGACACAACAATTGCGATTATCCCAGCAAGTGCGTTCCGGCGTCTTACAAGGGTCTATCCTCGGGCGACTGCACATATAGTCCAGGTGATTTTGACGCGATTACAGAGGGTTACTTTCGCAACGGCACATTCGTACCTTGGTCTGACAAATGAGGTTTTGGGGATTGAAAAGCAGATGACCAAATATACGACGTTTGATCTGCCAAATGATATGCGTGGGTCGGCCTTAAATCGCCTCAAGGATAAGTTTATCAAAGAACGAGACCGCTTAGGTCCGGAGGAAATCACTAAAGGGATTGCCTTGCATAACCCACATGCTGGTAGAAGGCGCCGATCAAGTAGCTTCTTGCGAAAAGAAGCTGCTCTCCAGGCAAAGCTAGGAGCACCGAGACATCCGGCGTCCATGATCCAACAGGAAAATTATTTTGGTGAACGAGAATCCGCTGGCGTTAGCCCTGGAGATCTCCTGTCAACAATTCAGCTATCAAGATTTGGTCCTCGATATGAGCATCTGGCTCCTAAACTATACAGTCCCCTCTCCGAGAAAGAACGTTCTCTTCTACGCCCACCAAGCGTCAGCTCCCCCTTTCATCACAAGGAATCAATCGACGAGGATGCTCTATTCCGTGAGTCAATATTGGACTGTATAATGAAAGGTATTGGTCTCACTGGAAATGCCCACGATGCTCTTCGCAAGGGGAGTCATGTTTCTGGAGAAGCTTCTCCAAAGTTGCTTTCTTATGATTCGCGCCGCCAGAAGGCTGTGTTTAGCAACAATGCCTTTGGCTTCATTGATCCATATGAAGGTTCGGTGGATGGTGAGACCGAGTCTATAATGTCAATGTCGGTAACAAGTGCCGGTGGTACAGCACCTATTGTCAATTTGAGGGAAGAGCTTCGAAACGACATTGAAATAGTCTTCTTCCCGCACGGCTCAGTTTTAGTGGAACAAGGTGAACGTAATCCGGGATTATATTATGTGATTGATGGGTTCTTGGATGTGGGAGTCCCCGTAAACGACAAGGGAGAAGATCTTGTTGGAGCATCCAAGCCTGGTCACTTGCATTCTCATGAAGAACTATTCCCAACCCTAAAACGAACGCAAACACATTCTTCCCGCCTCTCTACTACTACAAATACCACTAACGATTCCAGACGCAAGAGACAGTCACGAAATTCGCTCTATCTGATCAAGCCGGGCGGTATCCAAGGGTATGTAGGTGCGATCGCGTCATACCGCTCCTACACGGACCTTGTTGCGAAGACGGATGTTTATGTCGGCTTCCTCCCGCGTGCGTCGCTGGAGAGAATAGCGGAGCGATATCCCATCGCTCTGTTAACGTTGGCTAAGCGACTCACAAGCCTTCTTCCACGGTTGCTTCTCCATATCGACTTCGCTTTGGAGTGGGTACAAGTCAATGCTGGCCAAGTAATTTATCACCAAGGCGATGAGAGTGATGCAATCTATATTGCCCTGAACGGACGCCTTCGATCGGTTCTAGAGAGCCCTGATGGCAAAATTACTGTCGTTGGTGAGCATGGCCAAGGCGAGAGTGTTGGAGAACTGGAGGTTATGACCGAGTCCACCCGCCCTGCAACTCTGCATGCAATTCGGGACACTGAACTAGCTAAGTTTCCTCGGTCCCTCTTCAACAGCCTGGCTCAGGAACATCCTGGAATTACGATCCAGGTCTCCAAACTCATTGCTCAACGAATGCGGGATCTGGTCGAACGTCCATTATTGGAGCAGGCAGTGGAGCACAGTACCGCGGGTACCGTGAAAACGGCAACCTCCACACTCAATCTTCGCACTGTTGGCATTCTGCCGGTGACGGCTGGTGTGCCGGTAGTTGAATTTGGTCATCGGCTATTGCACGCATTCCACCAGATCGGTGTGACCAATGGCGTCACGTCTCTGAACCAAGCTGCTATTTTGAACCATCTTGGAAGGCATGCTTTCAGCAAAATGGGGAAACTCAAGCTATCTCAGTACCTGGCGGATTTGGAGGAAAAATACGGGATGGTACTCTATATTGCCGACACCAACATGAACTCCCCGTGGACGCAGAGTTGCATCACGCAGGCTGACTGTATTCTCCTCGTGGGGCTTGCAGAGTCATCACCCAGCATCGGAGAGTATGAGCGATTTTTACTTGGAATGAAGACCACAGCCAGAAAGGAGCTTGTACTGCTGCACGCGGAGCGATATTGCTCTCCTGGTGTAACACGCAAATGGCTGAAAAATCGTGTTTGGATCAACGGAGGCCATCATCATATTCAGCTGGCCTTCCGACTTACTGCAGAACCATCGCACCCGCAGACGAAGCGATTTGGAACGGTTTTGAAGCAGAGAGTGCAGGTCCTTCAAGCTGAGATCCAGAAGTATACATCCCGAAGAATCAACCAGACCCCGCTTTATGCCTCCCAGACGCCATTCAAGGGTGACTTCCACCGTCTCGCACGTCGGCTTTGCGGAAGGTCTGTTGGGCTTGTGTTGGGCGGTGGGGGCGCTAGAGGTATCGCCCAAGTTGGTGTCATCAAGGCGCTCGAGGAGGCTGGAATTCCTATCGATATTATTGGGGGCACCTCTATTGGTGCATTTATCGGGGCACTTTATGCGCGAGACGCAGATGTTGTTCCCATGTATGGTCGAGCGAAGAAGTTTGCTGGTCGTATGGGCAGCATGTGGCGCTTCGCCCTGGATTTGACATACCCCTCGGCCTCCTACACGACCGGTCATGAGTTCAATCGCGGGATCTTCAAGACCTTTGGAGACAGTCAAATTGAAGACTTCTGGTTGGAGTTTTACTGCAACACTACCAACATCAGCCGATCTAGACCCGAGTACCACTCCTCTGGATATGTTTGGCGTTATGTGCGCGCGTCGATGTCTCTGGCCGGCCTCATCCCCCCTATTTGTGATGAGGGCAGCATGTTACTGGATGGAGGCTATATCGATAACCTTACCGTGGCGCACATGAAGGCTCTTGGTGCAGATGTAATCTTTGCCATCGACGTGGGCTCGATTGATGATAATACCCCCCAGGGATATGGTGATTCGCTTTCTGGCTTCTGGGCATTGATCAACCGCTGGAACCCGTTTTCGTCGTGCCCGAATCCCCCAACCTTGTCTGAAATCCAGGCTCGATTGGCGTACGTCTCGTCAATTGACAACCTAGAGCGGGCCAAGAACACCCCTGGCTGTCTCTACCTCCGTCCCCCGATCGACCGCTACGCAACTCTAGACTTTGGCAAGTTTGATGAGATCTACCAGCTCGGCTATGCGTACGGGAAGGAATATATCGAGAAACTCAAGAGTGAAGGGTCTCTGCCACTCCCCGAGGAAACAGAGAAGAAGAAGCTTCAGCGTACTCTGGCACCCCGCCGCGCGAGTATATAATCTTTTCGTGTCACTGAACTCGGGATTTGTAAGGGACATTAACCAAGGGAAGGTGTAGTATTAGACAGAATAGTAAGCGTGAAGAAGAAAGGAGAGAAGAACGATCAGAGGTGTCCGACGGGGGAAGTTATCTATGAAGGGTACGGTGGTCATGTGACCCAGTCACGTGTCTAGTAGGGCGAGGATCTCTGGCCAAGTACTCGGTTGCGCGAAGCGTGAATTTGGTCTGTGAAGGGACAAGAACTGAAAGAAGCCGTGGGTTGCTAATGATATAAAAGTACGGTGCGCAAAGGGCCAAATAGGAGTCTACTGAGAAGTAGGTCGTAGGCTCCGGTTAGTGGGTGCGAAAACATTGCCCAACAAGGCTTGTTTCGACTCGTTGTGTTCTGGCCTCATCGCCGTGTTGACTATTTCGACATAAGCGTGATAAAATCCCTCTTTTTCATCCTATGTTGCGTGCCCAGCTCATCTCATTGATTATGACACAATGTTTCTTCAGAAGCTGTCGCAGCGTGGAAAGATGCGGGCAAAGACCTGGCGATGGAGGCCAATCAATCAGACGAAATATGGAGTACAGGCTGTCTTTCTTGGCCTTCGTGGTCGCGCCCCCGTCACCAGCAGCGCAACCAATAGAAGGATCGGAAATTGGCATGATGGAAGCAGATCGATTATCATACCTAGGTTATTCTTATCTGAATATTTAAAAAGGGCGCTCAAAAGTTAAATAATAAAGAATCAAGGCGCGCCAGGTGAAGCGATACCAAGAAACCAGTAAGCAGCTCCACCCATATTTCCTAACTCCGGGGCCCAGTCCCAATCGCCGGTTGTGGCCAACGGCACAATAAAAAACCTGCGACACGGAGCTGTCACCGCTGCATCTCTTAGGTACTGTCAACTTTCTTCAACTATCTTAGCCTCCACTACTCCTACGATAACCACATTTGTTATTGGGAGCTTTTGATTGCCATGTTGATAAAGAGGGAATCCCCTGAAGCAGGTCCACCGCAAATGCCTGTTCTGCAGGATAGTTCTCTGGGTCCAGGAGATGATTGGACTGGCCTGGGTGATGCAAAGGAAAGAAGAAAAAGACAAAATCGCCTGAACCAGAGGGCTTTTCGTGAGTCTACAGCCTACTGTTCAGGGCCTTGGACTATGGCTTACGACATCCCCAGGACAACGGAAACGGGCTGAGCGAGACCAGTCAGCCGTCCAGCATAAGATCCATGAGATGATTACCAATGGGGAAGTAACATTCGTACAGAGGCAATCGCCGCAACCCAGCACGGGCACATCAACAGCCATCGCAATCCCACAGAAGGGCGGGGTAACATGTTACATAGGTGACCAGCCAGTCGAAAGGTTCCTCGAGCGTTTCAGCAAGAAAGCCTATGAAAGCTATGTTCTTGGGTCTCCCGGCTCAGACCAGCTTCTAATGCTGTGCAAAGTCAACGTTTTCCGCGCATTTATAAGCAACATGGTGCTGCTGGGGATGCCGCCGCTGTCTGAGTGGATGCATGATGATGCTATATCTCCGTTCAGCACCCGTCGGCCAGGTTACATTGAGGACACAAATCTACCGGTTAGTCTTCGCCCCACTAGAATGCAGCGGACAGTACACCACCCGTGGCTGGATTTCTTCCCATCTCCGAGGTTACGTGACAACCTGATCGCGGCTGGAGATTTCGATGACAATGAGCTTTGCATGGATATTATGGGATTCTGGGATCTGTCGAATGAAAGCTGTGGGTTGCTGGTGTGGGGGGAACCATCAGATCCACACAGCTGGGAGGTATCAGAGCAATTCATACAGAAGTGGCCGTGGATAATGACCGGCTGTCCAGAGCTCCTGGAGTCGACGAATCGATGGAGATCTCAACGTGGGGAGAAGCTGATTTTTCGATATCTGTAGACTATGAGATGACGAATTTTAGCAGGATACCCCAGCGAGTATGACAAATGAAATTTATATAGTGCAAACAACACAAACACTTAACGCGTCATGTATTCACGTGATGCGTTGTCATAACGGCTCTGACTCAATGGAGTCCATCATTCCTTGAATCAAAAACCAGCAGCTCTCCAGCACAATCATTAAATCTAGCTCCCCTGCAAACATTACCAGTCCCAGTTATGGCTGCAACTTTAATCGCGCGATAACCTGTCCTCTATGTTGGCGAAAGAAGCGTCGCACGATGACGTCTCGGGCGCAATCTGCCCGCTCGACACGCGGGGCCCGTCGCTCGCAACGCCTCGAAGACAACGACAACGATATCCCTGAAGTATACAAGGAGATGCTAGCTGAGGCCGAGGCTCGAGAAGCCGAGACACCAGGAAGTAGCAGACCAAGCAAAGGACGAAAAGTTGCAGGGCAACGACCAACCACTTCCCACTCCGGTTTTACGATCGAAGACAAGCAAGTCCAGCATTCAGTAGACGCGGAGGAAAATTCGAAAAGGCTCTCGCAGACTGTATATGACTCACCCACAGAATCTGAAGAATCAGATATTGAATGGGAGGAAGTCGACATCCAAGTTCCGGCGGCGCATTTGATGACCCAGCCGGTCCCTACTTCCGAGGCGGATAGTGAACCGCTGCAGATTACCCTGGGCCAGCCAGAGGGCCAAAAGCAGAGGGTCAGACGTCGAAAGCCGGTGACGGGCGCTGAGAAGAAGCTGAGGCTGGGTATTCATAAGACACATCTGCTCTGTTTGTTGGCGCATGTTCAGCAACGTAATATTTGGTGCAATGATGAGGGCGTACAGGTGCGCATTGCCCTTTGAAGTTCTAACTTATGTTCTGAGAGGGTAGTTGGAGCTGAGTTGTTCAGAGATTCCTTGAAAAAATGCTGTCCAAGAATATCATTTCGCTTTTGCATCCGTCAGAGACCAAGCCGCAGTATACCAGGTCGGCGGCGTTTATTGATGGGCTGAACCAGGCTAGTGAGGCTTTCATCAGGAGATTTAGGGTAACGGAGCCTGGTTTGAAACGTGCGCACTGGGCGTATGATTCTTCCTCCTTGAAACAGAAGATGGTATAATAGCCAGCTTGGTTCATGCATTTTGATTTTTTCTCTAATTTGAAACCAGGAATCGATAATCGCGGAAGCCGAAATGATCAACTCTAAGGATGAGTTTCGCAGGAAGGCAATGGCTTTGCAAGGGTCGCGAGATTTTGGTGCTCAGTTATTCTGCGCTTTACTACGATCTGTCGCGATAGAGGCAAGACTGGTCTGCTCCCTGCAGCCACTGCCATTCTCTGGAACCACAAAGGACATGACCCCTGTGAAGCCTGAACCAGAGCTTATTGTTATCTCCTCAGACGATCGTGAAATATTGACTGATGAATTAGCAAAATCGCCTCAACCTTCCCGGGTCAGAAGACTCGGTCAGCCCCGTTTCAACCCGACCCGGTTTCGCAATACTGCACCTACGAGTAAGTTTCTTGGAGATATTAGCCCATGTGGCTATGCTGACTGTTCCAGGGCCCCCTTATGTGGCCCGTGAGTCATCCCACCCAGTATACTGGGTTGAAGCGTTCAATGAGGCGATCCAGAAATGGATTGTCATTGACCCTCTAGTGACCAAGTCGCTCGCAAAGCCTTTTAAGCTTGAACCATCTTCCGCTGATCCATACAATTCCATGAGCTATGTAGTTGCGTTTGAGGAAGATGCCTCTGCTCGGGACGTTACCCGTCGGTATACCAAAGCATTCAACGCAAAGACCCGGAAAATCCGAGTGGAATCTTGTAGGAACGGAGAAGCATGGTGGAACAAGGTCCTTCAGTTCTTCGAGAAACCGTTCTTAGAAGACCGCGACGAGCTGGAGATTGGCGAACTCACGGCCAAAACCGCCTCGGAGCCAATGCCGCGCAACGTTCAGGACTTTAAAGATCACCCAATCTATGCACTGGAACGTCATCTCCGGCGTAATGAGGTTATTCATCCAAAACGCACAATTGGCCAGGTCAGCCTCGGAAAGTCGGGGATTAAGGATCAGGCGTCAGAACCCATTTACCGGCGCTCTGATGTCCACACCCTCCGCAGCGCAAACAAGTGGTATCAACTAGGTCGCGATATCAAATTGAGCGAGCAAGCGCTGAAGCGTATCCCACCCAGTAAAAGTAAGGCTCTCGGTCTTGAGGAGAACGAAGACGATGATACTGTCGTGGATACACCCTTATACGCATTCTTTCAGACGGAAGTCTACAAGCCACCACCAGTTGTCAACGGCAAGGTACCCAAGAACGTCTATGGAAACTTGGACATCTATGTACCAAGCATGATACCACCAGGTGGAGTTCACATTGGGCATCCGGATGCTTCGCACGCTGCCAGAATCCTTGGAGTTGACTACGCAGATGCCGTCACGGGGTTTAATTTCAAGGGACGCCATGGAACTGCCATCTTTCGGGGTATCATCGTTGCTACCGAATACGCAGAAGCACTGAAAGAGGTTCTCACGGGCCTGGAATATGAACGACAGCAGAATGAATTGGAGCAACGCTCTGTCGAAGTCCTGCGCGTGTGGCGGCATTTTCTGCTTAAGCTTCGAATCGCAGAACGAGTCAAAGGCTATGCCGTTGAGAGGGAGGAAGCTGATGATGAAGAAAGTGTTGGACGATGTAACCAGAGTGATGAGGATGTGGAAGAAACCAGTGGCGGGTTTCTACCTGAATCAGACCAAGAGATGGTCAATCCAATGCCGACTCAACCTTTAAGCCGAAAGACTTGGGATGATGCTGATAACGATATCGCCATGCCGGCACCTGATGTGCAGCTTGGGGGTGGATTTATTCCTGAAGAGGAACCACTGCTGCCACAAGAACAACCCAGTCAAAGCAAACCAACCCCGACGAAACGCTCCAGGTACAGCCTTGTCGTTGTCCCAGGTGGGCCAAAAGAGGATGCAGCCGCTGAACCCGAACGAGACTTTCAAAGGACCCCGGACGTAGAAATCACCAAGACGAATAGTGTCCCTCAAGCTGTTCGTGGCTCGTCAGAGGCTCCCATCACGATAGGGTCGTCAGCCAAGCCAGATATAGATCATATTAGTATAGAAACCGACCCCCAAGATACTGTGCAGACGGCGCCCTCCGCACTCTCCCCAGCAGAGTCCGCCAGCCACTACGAGGGCTCATTGCTATCCGAAGACCCTGATGATGAGGACGCAGTGCCCGAATGGCTAATGTCAGACTAGTATATACCTACTTTACTCGAAGATCCTGGCCAAAAAAAACATAATCAAGACCTTTCCAAAGCTCCAAAAATGCAATTAACTGATAACCATAAAGCTAATATCCACAATCATACAACCTCAAACCCTAACAGTTGGTTAAAAAAAAAATTAAGACCAAACTCTTACCGCCCCATCCAACCCCCATCAACACAAACCACCTCCCCAGAAACATAACTACTGGCCTCACTGGCCAAAAACACAATCACACCCTTGAAATCATCCGGACTGCCCCACCTGCCCGCCGGAATACGCGCCATGATGCCCGCATTCCGACTGGAGTCGTTAATCAGCGCCGTATTCATATCCGTCGCGATGTACCCCGGCGCAATGGCATTCACGTTGATGCCGCGGCCGACCCAGTCGTTCGAGAGGGCCTTGGTCAGCTGCGAGATTCCGCCCTTGGAGGCCGCGTAGGCCGGTACGGTGATTCCGCCTTGGAAGGAGAGCAGGGAGGCGACGTTGATGACGGAGCCGCGGCGCGCAGTGGGGAAGTCCGTGGCGGGGAGGGAGAGGAGATAGGCGCCGAATTCGCGGCAAAGGGTGAAGACGCTGGTGAGGTTGACTTGGATGACCTACTTGATTGTTAATTTCTTGCCTTTTTTTTTCTTTCATTATAGGAACATGAGGGTGGATACCTCGTCCCAATCCTCATCGGGGAATTTCTCGGCCGGGTGACGGCGTTGGATACCGGCGCAGTTCAGCAAGATCGAGGGCTTGATTCCCTTGCTGGTCAGTGCGGGGATAATGGCCTTGATGGCTTTGCGGTCGGAGAGTTCGGCAACGTGGATCCAGGCCTTGCGACCGATGCGAGAGGTGATTTCGTCGCGGGTGACTGTGTTGGATTCGTCTCTCTTTGATTTATATCATCGTTAGCTGGCGATTGAATGATATGTGAGGGGGAAAAAAAAGTAGATATACCTGAATTAATACGATGTCGGCGCCAGCCTCTGCAAGGGAAATGGCCATCGCCTGGCCGATTCCTCTTGTGCCGCCGGTGACAATGGCTGTCTTTCCCGTGAGGGAGAAGAGGGAGGGGAAAGCGGACATGTTGTGTTCGGTCTATAATTCTATGGAAAGGTTACGCTTTTTTGGGGGGGGGGGGGGGGGTTGTAGTTGCACTTTTTGCCTTCCGGTTTCCGTTTTAATAGCGATTGCGAAAAGAAAACAAAAAGACATTCTGATTCATTTCTGGCAAGGAGGGATTTCGTGTTATATATGGACTTGTTACTCTTCCCCACCTTCATGAGGGGCAACGGGACTCATCTCGCCCGAAGAGGATGTTTCCATTGCCGATGTTTAGCCCAAAACCCGATCTCCCCGCAGTCGGCTATTGATCCGGTCGGCGGGTGTCCGATCTCACGTGCTTTATACATCCTTTTTTGCAGGGCTCGGATTGGTTGGGGTTCTGAGTATGAGCTGGAG
Source organism: Aspergillus panamensis (assembly GCA_027569225.1). Lineage (NCBI taxonomy): Eukaryota > Fungi > Ascomycota > Eurotiomycetes > Eurotiales > Aspergillaceae > Aspergillus > Aspergillus panamensis. The sequence continues at coordinate 46,319 of JAPDER010000082.1, read as the reverse complement.
CGAGGGGGGAGAAGAGGTGTAAGATTCGTGGATTGGGGGTTGTGAGAATGCTCTTTGACGTGTTGGGTAGGACATATCACCTAGCAGTAGGATCTATATATCGTCATGCCGGCCAACTTTGGTATATTGGTACTTCCGGATTGATAGCGATGATTAAGCTAAAGGATTGAACACCCTTAGCTATTGATATTCAAATGAAAAAGTCCCAGATTCCTAGAATCGTATTTATTTGGCCCTTCCGCAATGTGAAGATATCGACATGGAGTCCCCTGGTTTGTACGCTATAAGTGTAGAGTGCAACCCTGGATCAGGAACTGAACCGGATATCAAATCCGAAATGGCTAAATAAAGTGAAATCAAGCAAGAGATGACACGGCTATGACATCGATCAGCCTCTAACTGATTACTTGATACTCCACACTGCGTTATGCTTGATGCATGCAGACTGCCAGCCTTCCCGATTGGGATGCGATCAGCTGCGACCGCCGACGAATTGTCATCTCAACGAACTTGACCGAAGCCAAACTTTCCACATTCCAAATGACAACATCCGGTTCTCATCAGTCTCCGCCTTCAACTTCTCCTTTTCTAGATGTCATTTTGTCCTATAAATCAATGTTGCGAGCCCCTCGTCCCGTCAGCCCCTCAAAATTCCAGACAACATGAGCGCGACAACGTCAAATGCATACCTGATTCCTGGGGACGACCTTAGTCGCTATGCCAGTACAACCACCGCCCACATTTCCAAACTGGAGGTGAACAACCTGCAGCATGGAGGAGTGCCGGCTTGCCTAGATGGTTTCTTCCCACCAAAACCACCTGATCCGCCCTGTCCATGGTATAACCCTCGCGGGTGGTCCCTCCGCACCAAGCTGATCACAGGGATTCTCATAATAGCTGCGATCACATGCATAATCGTTGGAGCGGTCGAGGGTTCAAAAGCGACCCGCTACCCAGACTACTCACCTCTGAACTATCGTCTAGTTGATACATACTCCGGGCCATCGTTTTTTGACCGATTCCATTACTATTCGGATGAAGACCCGACCTTTGGATTCGTCCAGTATGTGCTCAATACCCCGACGTTTATCAAAAGGCCGCTATTAATCAGTCGCCGAAATCCAGATATGTTGATGAGCCCACAGCTCAAGCCCTAAATTTGACCTACGCCACCGACGACTCCGTGGTACTCAGGGTTGATACCTCCAACCTCAACCCAGTCAAAGGCCGGCAGTCCGTCCGACTAGAGTCCCTATCCACCTACGACGTGGGCCTGTTCATCTTTGACATCCTCCATACCCCCCACGGGTGCGGCACCTGGCCTGCTCTGTGGCTGACAGACCCTTACGGCTGGCCCGCGAACGGGGAGATTGATATCCTCGAATCCAATAATAAAGGCACAGAGGGCAACATGGTGACCCTTCACACGACACCCGGCTGTAACATGAACGTCAAACGCAAACAACTTGGCGACACAATCTACAAGACCTGTGACAACAGCACCAATGGAAACGCCGGCTGTGGGGTCCAAGGTAACCCCAGCACGTACGGGCCTGAAATGAACAATAACGGCGGAGGTGTAGGTAGTTCCCTTTCTTTCTTTCTAAGGCAATTATACTCACAGTAAATACAAAGATCTATGCCCTGGAAATGCGAGAAGCGGGAATCCGCACTTGGTTCTTCCCACGCGACTTGATCCCCGCTGATATCACGAACTTGACTGGTACTCCAGACCCATCAACCTGGGAAACAGCCCTGGCTGATTTCCCCAATACAAACTGTGATATCCCGTCTCATTTCAAGAACCAAAGTATTATCACTAATATCAATCTGTGTGGTGAGTTGGGCGCCCAGCCACAGTTCTACAAAGAAATGTACAACTGTCCTGGCAATTGTCGCGATTTTGTTGCCCATAATGCCAACAGTTTTACAGAGGCTTATTGGGAGTTCCGGAGTTTCAAGGTTTATCAGGCAGTTTGACTTGGTTTAGCGCTTGGTAATGATTTGCTGTTATAACTTGGTTTTGATATTACTTTGATTTATATTTAATACTAATGTCATTGATACAATTTTCATGGCTTTATGGTGTTGAATTAAAGGAATAATATATTTTGGCTTGGCTGATAGATTATCAAATAATGCAATTGCTTTTTTCAACCCTGAGATACCTAACCTGTATTTCCATGTCCTTTCCTTGAACCAGTCTTGTCTATACCCATGGGTCCAGACTGAGGAGGTTGCAGCTGAAATACTCGTTATATTTGTTGCCCTATTTTCAGTAAGTAGCTAGCCTTGCCCTTGTCGTCGTCGTCGTCGTAAAATTCCTAATTCTACTTTAAACCTTGCCCCCTTGCAAAGAATGACGAAATCATCGCAACTAACCCAAAACCTGCTGATGCTGCAAACGCCATTTTTATACCATGGTAGTACATGTCACGGCCCTAGCACTGTTAGGCACGTGACTGGGTCACATGACCCACCGTACTCTTCGTAGATAACCTCCCCCGTTCGACACCTCTGATCATTCTTCTCTTTTTTCCTCTTTACACTTAGGATTCTGTCTAATACTACACCTTACCTTGGTTAATGTCCCTTACAATTAATTGATTACTTCCATTTAGACTCCGTTTCGGCGGTCTAGCCGCCACGCCAGAGTCTTGGCTTTAGGCATCCAATCACGTGGCTCACTTTTCAGCGGGGCCACGGTGATTGGTTAGGTATAGGTAAGCTATCTAGGGGTCTCTCTACACAATAAGGCTTCTACCCTTCCGTTTCCTCTGCGATGTCAAACAAAGGTTTCGCTACATGCCCCGTAGTCCTTCTCCTCGCGTAGTTTCCGCTCCCCCGCTCCCACGTGGGTCGTGCCTGAGAGACCCCTACTCCGTCCCTGTATCTTCCTTCTTCACAGTGATCAGGTGCCATAGCCTCGGTAGATTCGCAGCCTACCAGGATTGCGTTCCGTGGCGGGATCCGCCGGTGGTCCCTTCTCCTGGGTTCAGACCCTGGGCGGTCGGCGGGCCGCCGCGGAGGTCGCGTCGGAGGTAAAGTGGAGAGAAAGGGTATGGGACAGCTCAGGCTTTCAATCATCACCATTCCACCGCGCTGCCGGGGACGCCGCGCTCGTGGGGGGATACCCCGTGAAGGTCGGAAGCTGCTGGGCCATCCGCCTCAGCCCTTGACCTCTTTGTAGCCCCGTCCAGGTACGTGAGGCGGCCTGTTCGGAGCATGAATCGGGCCGATTTCCTCGCGTTGGTGGGGTTCGCTAGCGCTTCCACCAGGTTCCAGGCTCTTCACCGCGTTACCAGAACTGCCGTCGAAGGGGTACAGTGGAGGAGGGCGTGAGGGACGGTCTCGTGAGTAGGGGTGGTGTCTTGTATTTCAAAAAGTCGTATTCATAAACTTTTTGGTGAAATGTAACGTAACAATCACATCATTCTGTAACAATAGCATATCACGTGCCCATTATAGAGTAATATGGTTGGTCATACCTGATCTACTAATTCAATTTAGGTAATTTTAAGGTGTCCCCCTTTGGCACGTGACTTTTTGTATTTCAAGCCTTTTTACCCCCTGAATTACAATATTACTGTATTCATCAACTTATTTTTGTAATACACCACCCCTACTCGTGGGCTTGGCCGCACGGGCAGTGCGGGGATTCGACCTGCTGGATCCTATGTAAGTACGCATGGAGGCCTGTCTTACCCGAGCGGCCCTGTGCCAAAACGCTCCGTTCCGCGGGGTTGAGCCCCTCGTAGAGCTCATAGACCTTTTGTTTGGAGGTTACCTCTGGGAGGACCCGCCGGTGGTATCCGTCCAGGTATGTGATGCAGCCCGTTGCAATACCCCATGTCATATATAGTGGTTTAGCTGTGGCTCTAAAATAAATGGTTGCAAAGCCGGTCACAGGTCGTGTCGAAGTGCGATAACGCTCGCGTGGGGTGACCTTTCCATATTTGGTGATTATATAAGTGTTGACCTCTCGTGAGAGGTAGAAATCTCAACAATGCCCAGGACTAGTCCAATTTCTGGTATTCCTATTTATGGATAGATTGAATGGTTTTCTGGCAGCCAAGGGCAATGTGATACCACCTGATCAGTGATCCTTAATTATATAAGAGGGGCTGATTACACATCATAAAATTAGCCCTAATCCAGTCAGCTTTAAGTCCAAACTTCTATCGAGGTGGATTCAAGTTTCACCTGGTTACTTGAGCACCAAGGGAATATCTGGATAAGTGAGTATTATAAGAAGGGTTGCATGGATTATCATGTGTTAAATATGCTTGGCTTTATACCCCTGTTCCAGCCAAAATCAATAAATATACCCATATCCTGTGATAAGATTGGTGGAGCTCTCCCATCCTGCCTCACACTTTTCTTTTGAAGAAATGATGCTGTGTCAGGTACCCATTTTGCTGTTGGCAATTGGACTTGTAGGAAGTTGCAGTGCCACTCCTCTGCGATTGCCTCTCTCCATCCCCAAGAACATCCGCCGTGCAACTGTCTCTGAAGACCTGTCTTGCCCAGATGGCTTCTTTTGCAACCAGGATAGCTGCCCTGATGAGGTTAGGTGTCCCTCTGGTGAGAGCTGCATTAACTTTGAGGGTCACTTTGCCTGCGCGCCTCCTGGCTTGAAGTGGTGTGCACTAAATCCAAGCACGCTTCAAGCTGTTGGGTGTGATAGCGGTCTATGCTGGTAGGTTATGTTGTTTTTAAATTACTATGTACAGGGCTAATAGCAATATAGTCATGGAAACTGCTATACCTCTGATGCAGTGTGTTGTGATTTTCCTAGTATTAAGTGTAATATTGGGATAGCTTGTAATGTCTGTAGTTTGGGTGAGAAGTGTCAGGATAATGGGTGCTTTAATCCTACTACCACTATAACTAAAGCTACCACTGTTCCTCCAATTACACCTACCACTACAAGCAGTCCAGAGAGCACAACCACCATCAAAACAACAGACACTACAAGTCCTACAAGTCCTGCAAGTCCTACAACCACCACACAGTCAACAAGCACTAGTAGCACTGGGACTACTGGGACTACAAGCACCATCACAACAGATACTACAAGTACTGCAAGTCCTACAGCCATCACACAATCAACAAGTACTAGCAGCACCAAAACTACCACAACTAGCTCAAATTCTACCAGTACTGCAGCTACTACAAGGACAAGCACGATAACATCTACAACCACCACAGAATCAACCACAACAATATCCTCGGGCGTGTCTACCCCTACTCCTGTATCACAGGTGGGATCTTTCTCCCTCCTAGGATGTTACTCCGACCAAAGTAGCGCGCGGGTCCTCATTGCTGGTTCCAAGAACACTACAAGCATGACAGTAGAGGACTGCGTTGCCCTTGCCAAGAAGGAAGCATGGAGATATGCAGGTGTTGAGCATGGCAGGTCTGTTTCTCACTACATCTATGAGACTAACAAATGGCAGTGGCTAATCTCTTTGCAGTCAATGCTCTTTTGGTAATACAATCCACAACGCCCCCTCTGAGACAGAAGGTGATTGCACCATGCCGTGTGCTGGGAACAAGAACCAGACCTGTGGTGGGGAAAACCGTATTCAGATCTATAGGGATTCGAGGTGGAAGGACCCTACATATGCTGAGCTTGCAGCTGCAGTTCAACAATATAACTCTAGCATGTCTCAGGCGCTTAAATTTCTTTCCAGCTACAGGGATCATCTTGAGTCACTGCAGCAGATTATGCAGTCACCAAACACCAAGAGAGCAAGTCCCTATCAGGCTTTTGAGATGCAGTTTATGAGGGACCAGAGTCAGGGGCAGAATATATTAAGAAGGCTGAGTAGGTGTCCACTTATGCAGTCTTTTTAATACCAAGAGGTGCTGACCCTAAATAATAAATAGATGCTGCACAGGAGAATGGTAATGAAGTTATGGCACGAGGGAGAGGGCTTGACATGCCGGGAGATAATTCCATGGTGTGAAATTTTGAGCTGGAGCATACTAAGCTAGATCAAGCTGACGCTCTCTAGGTCTCAGAGGAGGCATTTCATCAATGGGGTAACACAGGTGTGTTTCATAGTTATAATACTGACCTGAACGCCATAATTCTAACATAACATTTATTTAGTAACTGACCTGCGACGTAATGTGTTGAAAGTGGTACAGAGTCTTGAACACAACGTGGAAGAGCTATCCATTGCCATTGAAACTGGGGCCGCACCACTGATTAACACTGTTTCAAGCCTTAAACAAGTCCGGATCACAGTAAGAGTGGTTAATCTTGGGACAATTACCAGAATACTAACCTGGTTCACAGATTACTGCTATTGGCCTGCCAGTGCTCCCTGCAAGTGGATATTGTGAGTATTTGCCTGTAACAGGGTACTCTGTACCATCTTCTCTAACACGGTCCATAGTCCTCGTCATAGCAGGCCTGATTGCCCTGTTTATGGATAATGGAACCCCGAGCAAGCCGACCACCACATTCATGCCCACCACTACTACAACCATGACAAGCACTTCAACATCATCCTCATCAACCTCTACAACCTGCACTTTCACGAGCACACCAACCCAGGTTATTATTTTCGTCAAGATTGAGGCCACCATCCATGAGTTTTATGAATTTGTTGATTCTCTTCCAGAGGACCCAAATGCTATCCTTGTGACAAAGTATCCAACCAATGTAAGGCCCTACTACTGAAACATATAGAGAAATTAGTACTAACATGGGGGTTTAAGTATATGTATGTGGGCGAAATTGATGAATGCACTGCCCTGACCTTGGATGCAAACACCATGGTTGCCTCATGGAGTGTTAATGCTCTGGTACAGTGGGATAAAGCAACCCCTGCTACTCCATCTACCAAGAAAAAGAAAAGATCACAGGACTATCCCAAAAAGCACTCACCACAGCAAGGTAAAAGGCCAAGTTCAAAGAAGGAGAATAAAATTACACAGAATGTCACAGCTGAGGGCCAGAATTCAACAGTTTACAGCAACATTGATAAACGTGGGGTGCCCACAGTTAATAGTCACTTTGTAATGCAGGTTGAGAGTCCACCCCATCTTCAGTGGCTTTCAACAATACCTTTCTACACAGGCCTTGAAGGGTCATATTATGACTATGGAGGTATGGTATATAATGATGTACCTGATGGTGTTCCAGGTCTAGGCAAGCCAATTGTCTATGTCATTGACTACGAGGGATTTTTAAATACACACAAGGTCTGATTTCCCCTGAATCCTGTTCTTACAATATATTTCATCCAGCTGACTCCACAAGGCCTTCCACGAGAACCTGATTGCTGCATATGCAATGGCTATTGATGGCTCCACACTGACAGAACCCCCTGCCCCGCGAGGTTACCACGGAACCTGTATGGCATCTCTGGCTGCTGGTTCACTTTTATCTGTTGGGAAGAATACCAGACTTGTTACTATTGATGTAGCATGGGTGGAAGAAGAAGAACCGGCCATTAAATTACACCGCATTATGATGGCACTTAAAGTGGTAGAATGGCATGCAAGGCATAACAAAGGTGTGGGTAATGCAGTGATCTCCATGTCTTTTTGTAAGATAAAAACACCTGCATTCCAAACACTAGATTCAAGGGAACACATGCTAATCTTGTTTTTTTTTTTCTTCTCTATTTAGCATTGTGGAGAGACGAACTTGAGTGGAAGTGGCTTAACAATCCCCCAGATCTGCCGCACAGGAATGTATTCCAGACTGCATTAAAATGGTTTACTGAAATTGGGGTCACATTAATCTGCTCCGCCGGGAATGACGCATTGCAGAACTGGCCTGTTCACCTAAAGGACCTCTACGCGAAATTACCACATGGAGCTGGCGGCAGGGACACCAGCATGATTGTTGTGGGCAATGTAGATTTTTATAATAACATTTACCCAACCTCACAGAGGGATGATCTTGAAGACCGTGGAATCCTGACTATTTACAATGCTGGGACAGGTGTCAAGTGTGCTGATCTTAATCAGGATGACATTCAAGATTTTCAAGATAACATGTACACATTTTCGATTGGCACGTCACCAGCAACTGCCATTATGGCTGGGATGGTCGGGTACTACTTGGGCCAGCCAGACCTGAGACCACAGCTCGAGGCCAATGGCCTCACAGGTATCCCCATGAAAATGAAGGAGCACCTGCAGACTCAGGGTCTCAAATACAAGCTCCCAGAAAGTGCTGAGGATGGCATTCCACGTGCAGCACTTGGAGAAATTGTTCCTTGTGAGGACGGGATAGAGGGCAGGCCAGATATACCAGATCTATATTTGCAGGACCCTATTGACTATGATGAGGAGTTAGACACAGTTGATGTAACTCATGGAGAAACACTTGCATCAGGCATGATCCCAGTAAGTATTTTCTCCCATTTCTAAAGAGAACCTAGCTGATTGAGATCCTAGCCTGACTGTTGGAACCTGCCTCCTCTCATTGCTGCCAATGGCTGACCAGGTAGAGGAAGCTGTGTTATTGCCAAGGCGTGTACAGACGAGATAGTTGATTGATTATTGCATTATACCCTAATTTAGCCATTATTTACAGGCTCCTACAGGGTCGTTTAATCAATCAAGTTCCATTAACCTAATGCAGCCTAGCTAGCGAGTGCTGGCTATGTAGGTGCTCTGGAGATGAGTGGGAACTTGATACCAGAACGCTAAAAACCCTATGATACAAAGAAAAGCCCAAATAGGAAAAGTCAAGAAAAAGAGTGTAAATTTATCTTCTCCTCCATTTAATTAAAGTTCCGCGTCTATCCCGTTCATTCCTTCTTGTTGCTTGGTGTGTCGTGCGTCTGTGACTGGGTCACCGGGCCCTTCATAGATGACTTCCCCTGTTCAACAGCTCCAATTGTAAAACACCTCAAATAAATCAATTTGACCTATGTAGGCACGTTGCGTCGAAAATTCTGCATGGAGGCAGAATCGTCTCTCGCTCGCGCTCGAATTATTTACATTGTGCGTCAAATTAAACAAACATATCGAAAAGGGTAGGCGGTGGGAAAAGTGACAGAACTCTCGCGAGGTGGCGGAGTTGGATTCGTCACACCAATCATGCTTCTCTTCTTTCCTCTTCACGCTTAGTATTCTATCTAATACTACACCTTGCCTTGGTTAATGTCCCTTACATTGTTGTTCTATCTATACCCTTTCACCCCCGAGACCCATATCCCAGAAGCTGATCTCCAACTCTGTCGCGCGGATAAAGATCTTAATCAATTCTTCCATCCGGGACGGTGAAACTGTTCCCATATGGGTTTCCAGCAATGCTGAAGAGACGTTAGATTAATTCTCGGAAAGGTGAGAAGAAGTATCTCGGCGACGTACCAGATCCTAGACGGACAGCCTCGGAGTAATCATCCGCCACATAATTCTCTATCCATTGGAAGTATCGATTACCTTCTCGGAGGGTCTCCTTTTCCATATAAAGTCGTTGGGCAATGGCTCCATATCCAATCAAACAGGGTGCCAGGGCCATTTGTAGCGCAAGCCAGTCGTCTGTTTGACCGACATCGAGAATATATCTGCTGTATGCAGTACATGCTAAAATCCCAATTTAGTCTTGTTGTCGGTAAAGGCAAAAGTATGGAAACCAAGGAAAGAAAACATACCAGTAGTCTCCGGTGTCATCTCCATTTCCTCTTTGGAGAGTCCAAAAGAGGCACAGTAATCTAAATGCAGCGCCGTTTCCTTCTGAATGTGTAGAACAATTCTGGCTGACTGAGGGGAATGTGTTAGTAAATCAATTTGAAAACTACTATCACTGAATGTCACACACAGCGGCAATGGTTTCCATGTCCTTGCTCTTGCACGCGGCAAGGGCATTGCTTCTAGCAAAATGAACCTAATTTAGACAAACTGCTCAGTATCAGAGGCTAAAGTGGCAGATGTGACTCATACGAGGTATAGATAATCCTGCACTAGATAGTCCTTGAAGCGTTCAACAGGAAGCGTGCCACTGCCCATGCCAGAGACGAACGTGTGTCGCGTAAATCGTTCCCATATAGGGTGGACATCTGGGCGATCTAGAATATATTCCAAAAACCGGCCACTGGCCAAGTATTAGTATAGTCACTTGAGTGGGTGATGCACGAAACGAGAAGGACGTACGGTGAGAAGGGTAGTGTGTAAACAGAATGAAAGTGGTTAATCGGGCCACTTCCTTTTCCTAGATCAGAGCTAGTCTTGATACCTGCTTCCACGAAATGAACAGCGTTGCGGACGGCCCTTTTTATATCTTTGCCCAGGGCCAGGTTGGCGGCTATGGCAGAAGCCAGGGAGCAGCCTGTACCGTGGGTATTATTCAAGACTAGGTAATCAGTTTCAAAAAATGTGGCACCATCATGGTCATAAAGAATATCAACGACTCTCGAGGCTTCATCTTCATTGCGTGCAATCTTATGGTCTCTTGTTAGCGGAAGATGGCCACCCTTTAGAAGAACTGTCTTGGGTCCTAATGCGCAGGTCTGTTTAGCAAGATGAATCAGGCCTTCAAGATCTTCAGGTTCAGAGACATCCAAGCCAGCGTCTTGTAGAAGAATTAGGGCTTCGGGGATGTTTGGAGTAAGGATAGTGGTTAGGGGCAATAGCTTTGTTCGCAAATCTTGAACAGCAGCTTGAGGTAGTAATTGAGACCCGCTTGTAGACACCATTACCTATTTGGTTTTGGTGTGTTAGTTTCTAAGATTTTGTTAGGAGGGTATGAAGCAGGGTCTACCGGGTCTAGAACCACGTATGGGATTTGGAATTTCACAAGTGAACTAGCAATGATATCGATTGTCTCCGAGGATGACAACATGCCTGTACTCCAGTTAGTCCTGTTTAGGTCGCAGTTAATTCCCGGCACAAAGACAAAGGGGGAATCAATGGTGGAAAAGAATCTTGAATAAAATACCCAGCTTGACAACGTCAGCTCCAATATCTTCAAGACCGGCACTGATCTGTTTTTGAACGAATTCAGGAGGAACAACAAAAATATCTTGCACGCCTAGGGTGTTCTGGGCTGTTAGGCCTGTAGTGGCTGTCAGAGCGTAGCACCCATGGACAGCCAGAACTCTCTGATCCGCTTCTAGACCACTAGATCCGAGGACTGGGGTTAGCTCGAAAGACTCAGGGAACTGAAACAGCTGGAAGATCTTAGAGGCGTAGTGAGGGGTGCAACATACGCTCCACCCGAGCTGTCGGACCCCGCAATCACCAGAACTCGCTTGACGGGCATACTGATTGAACCCAAGGTGAGACGTGATTTAAGTAGCTAAGGGGTAGGGCGAATGGATGCGGCGAGAAGTCGGTGCTATCTATGCATCCGATCAGTATCGGATTTATTTATGATGCAGGTATGAATCTCGTGGAAGGAAACTTGGATATCTCAGTGGGGGTGGGGTGGCACAACTCGGGTCTAGCTTCTTTGTGTCCTGGTGCACTGCGGGCATTATTCATAGCTGCCTGTGAGTGTTTGCACTGTTTGTCCATATTTTATTTTTGTTTTCCTTATCCAAGATCCCAACACACTCCTGCGACAACCTTTCAAGAACACGCATCTCAGACTGAAATGACCACCGACGACTTCCACATTACCTCCTCCCTCCGATATGATCCTGCCCTTCCGGACCTAGTCGCGCAAAGCTCCACCGACGACTTCAATCATCTCCAAACACCCTACTACCTTCTCCCCTATCATCAAGACCGACTCCGTAACGCAGCCAGGCATTTCAAATGGAAAGACGCCCTAAAATCCCTTGAGCAAGATCAGACTCAATTTGCGCAGCTTCTTGATACCTTCCTCCCCAATGAGACCCAGCCATGGCGTCTCCGGATCCTGGTGGACCGCGCCGGCAAATACACGGTTGAGGCCACTCCCATCTCGTCGATGAATTTACAAAACCTCCTCCTCCCCTCCCACTCCCTCCCAATATCCAACCCATGGTGTATCTATGTCGATCCAAACCCCACCGTCCCATCGGCCTTCACCACACATAAGACAACTGTTCGGGGGAACTACACCGCGGCACGTCTACGGGTGGGTATTACCTCACCCCAGGACCCGGCTGAGGTGCTCATCGTGAATCCTGAAGGCGAGGTTATGGAAGGAAGCATCACAACTCCTTACTTCAGGCGGCGGGGGCGTGCCGAATGTGATCAACCAGGCGAACAGGGTGGGCCGGCGTGGGTCACACCGCCACTGTCAAGCGGAGGGAATGCCGGCACAACAAGACAATACGCCATCGATCGAGGGTTTTGCACCGAGCAGGCCGTCAGAGCGGCGGATCTGGTTCATGGTGAAGAATGCTTGCTCAGTAATAGTGTAAGAGGGTTCATTTACGGCAAAATCATGCTCAAGAGTTGAGAGGCACCTCCCTATTGGACTACAGGCAGCGAGGTCGGATTTTAGTTTTAAAATAACTATTGTAAGCTGTCTAGGCGAGAAAAGGAAGGTAGCCTGGGCTTTGCGCAATCTCCATACCCCCTGGGAAGCGAGATACGCTACCGCTGTCATACATCCTGTCCAGTACAAGGAAAACCTCGGAGCATACAACGATTTTACTTTCTGTGTCCTAAAATTATACATATTATATCTATATTATGCTCGGCCATCATTGACAATCGTATCGCCAATGGTTATAGAATGACCCAGCATATGACCCAGGTAAAATAGAGACGCGGGATGCCCTGCGTCACTCCCAGAAAGGCATTTGCTTCATCTCCTCTACGGAGACAGACTTGATCTGTGTAGAGGGGAATCGTTTATCCACGGCAATTGGCCCATCCTCCGCGATATCCAGGTAGTACAGGGTTGAGATGCCCACCTTCTCCACAAAGGCCAGCACCCGGTGAAAGTTCAACCCGACCTGATCTAGCCCATGGCTATCATCCGACAGACAGAAGCGCCCTCCCCGGGTCAGAAATTCCTACCCCACATTAGGACCTCATCGTATCTTGTATGGAGAGGTTTTGCAGCAAACTTGGCCCTAATAAGAACTCACCTGACAGATCTCAGCCTTTGGATAGGGCTCACTCATGCCCTTCCGGAGTGCCGCCGAATTCAGCTCCAGAATCCCCCCATACTGAGCCACGTAGTCCAGATTGCGAAGAATCCGCTCCCATACTCCAGGCCACTGCTTAAAGCTCCGGTCGGGGTCATCGCTCTTCAGCCTGATCAGGTCGAAATGGCCGACGACCACCGGCTTCAACTGCTGTAGCATATCCAGCTGCTCGTCGAAATAAGCTTCGAAGAGTTGCTCGTCTGAGCCACCCGCCAGGGCCCGGGCCTTCTCGTACATATCTCGATCGTAGTCGATCGGCACCGTCTTAGTATGGTGGATTGAACCCATAAAGAACTCAAAGGGAAATCTTGAGAGCGACTGCTCGATCAGCGTCCGAGACTCGGGTCGGATCCAGTCACACTCAAACCCGATCAAAATTTTGATCTGGCCTGCATATTTCTCCCGCAGCCGTTGGGCCTCCTTGAAATATGCCGCTTCGTTGTTCGCGAGCCAGGTTTCTGTCTGGCCGGATTCAATCTGGGCTCGTCTATTAGCTCATTTTCCCATCTAACCTTGTGGATGGTGGCATCGAGAAGGGAGATATCTACCTCTTCCGGATAGAAATCCTCTTCTCCACGAGGCATGTGCTCTGTCAGGCAGAAAACCTGGAATTTCTTGGCGATCGCGAGTTGGACCACGTCCTCGAGGGAGTCTTTGGCATGGCCGGGGCAGAATTGGCCTGAGTGGCTGTGGTGTGTGTGCGGCATGCTTGGGAGAAACCAGGGGAAGGAGAATGAAATACGGGGAAGCTATCCACAAGACGGCGCAGTTGGTTGCAATGGGAGAGGGGAATCTGGCTGGTGATGTAGTAGCAGTGCGATCCCGCAGTGGGCAGGTGACGAAACTCCGCCTCAATGAGCCTTGGATTCAAACGGCATGATGAATGACTTGAGTTCCCAGTTGAGGGGAGGGGCTTCCAGATGGGAGCTTGGATCCAAACACGTGGGGCAGCATTGGCGACCGCGGGGTTTCTATTGGTTCGAAATCCCCCGCGCACTGCTGCCTGCGACGACACCCCAGGCAAGAAGAAGGGACTACGAGTAGTAGGTATAGGTAGGTACTAGTATTACCAAAGAACGATTCATATTCTCCTTGATAGGCTATTATCGATGGACAGAGCAGGCTAGTTCTTCAACGCAGGAAGCTGGGATCCGAGAACATCTTCCAACCACGCGTACGACGGAGGAAGGCTGTGTGGGTATCCCATGTGTGGCAGCCCCGGGAAAAATCTGATTGCGATTAGCTCCACGCATTGTATCTGCTCAGAGGGAAGGGAGCTTACCGTCCCTCCTTGGGACTGCCGTAATTGAACAGGATCAAGCAGTCCTCGATGGGGGTGACTCCATCATCAATTCCCTGTACAAAAGCGTCAGCCACCGTCGTTCACAGATAGACTCAAGGGAAAGAGCAGCCTACATTCAGTAAGAGCAGTCTGCAACTTGGCTGATTGACGATCCCTGTCTCCACCAGAGAGAACTTTTTCTGGGAATTCTTCATAAAGTCCAACGGATCGTCGTACCCGTGTTTCTTCGCCCAGGCCGGGGTGATGCTATCTCCCGCATTAGAAAGAACTACCCTGAAGAAGGGCTACGCAACACGAACCGGAATGGATACTCGTGGTCGTCGACCTTGCTCAACCATTCGGCGTTGAGGAAGTGATGGGAGCCAGGACCATGAGCGATGCAGCCCGCAAATCGATCACGGTGGGTATGCGCAGCACGGATGGCGTGGAAGCCCCCGGCACTGAGCCCCCAGGCAGCTACCTTGGAGGTATCAAACTCCTGCCAGGTCGAGAGGTAGTCCAGAACGCTCGACCAAAGCCGATCAGTCGATTGAGGGTCGGCCGGGTCGGCCGGACAGTCCGCTGTTCCCGGGATTTCACAGATGACACACGCCCATCCGCGATTGATGATCTCATGCGTGCGTTGGCTGTTGTCCGGCCTGTACCCGTCGAGACCAGTCATCAGCAACACCACGGGGACCGGTGTCGCTGGCGTGGCGTTTTCTGGCACTCGCACGTACAACGGGATGGAGGGTCCGTCGGACCCCGTGCGATGGGTGTGCGGGATGACCACCTCTTGGATCTTGGGGGACCAAGCCGAGGCCGCCCTAAGGTAGACTTCTTTCTGCCTCTCGAACGCGGTGCGTTTGATCCCGTCGTCCTGGGGACCGACGTATGGGAAACGCGAGATACGATAGACGACAGCTGCCCGTCTGAAGAGATCCGATGCCTTATCGGGGTTGCCGCTCTTGAGCGCCGCAGCAGCTTGCCTTTCGAGTGACTCGGCAGCAGGGAGGAAGGCCCGGGTGTATTCATCCGAACAGCCGTCATTGATGTTCCCCTGGTATGGTCAAGAGTTGAAGCGAAGATGCAGCGCATGGTGGTCCCTTACCGCAATCAGCGTCTGGAAGATGGGCTCAAAGTCCTCGTATGCCCCGTCGTGGAAAGGGTATACTGATTTCTCACACTATATTTCTATTAGCCTTGACCCGGAGTAGTAGCAGATAGAAGAAGAAGAAGAAGAAGAAGAAGGAAGTCTGAAGCTTACTGCAAATCTCCACTTTGTCTCCCAAAGAATCTTGATGGATCCCTTGTGAGGATAGACAGTGTTAAACTTGCTCCCCAGGATCCATTTGCTGCTGCTCTCATGGCTCGTCATGGTGGGCGCCGGATGAAAGGACTCTGCGGGTGATGAACAATGACTGTTCGGGCGGAAGGGGGCCCTCCTGGAGCCTTTTGTAACCAGGGTGTACGGCCGCATTGGGAGATAGAAACTGTCACTGAGATTACAGTAGGTAGGAGTGTCTCAGCTATGAAAACCAGTCTTCCATGGCGACGACTGGGAGACCTGACGCGTAAACCAATGAAAGCTTGAGGAAATCAGGCCGTGCGGGTGCCTCGGGGCCCGATCATCACGAAATGACAGGCCTTGAATTTTGTTTGGGGCATTCGAGAGTCAGAAATCTGGTTCATCCCTACTCCAGCCTCCCGGAAACGGACTGCATTCCTGCATTCTTGACCCCCCCGCATGCGGCCGCCCCTTGTTGGAGCTTCGAGGAACAGCAACCCAGTTGATGAGAACCGGCGATCCTGAATATCCATGTGAAGATTCTGGCAATGCCTGGTGGTGTCATGGGTTTTATGCACAGGAGGAGTAGTAGTAGTTGTAGTACCTCATGCTTGTCTCAAACCCAGACATGCCCCTTGCATGGCCAAGATGAACCCCTGACTTCTTTCCTCGCTCACTGATCATATTTTCCTCCAGAGATACTCCGCCCCCTTCCAAGTTTCCTGTTGCGTATCGGGCGCAACTAAGGAGATGGATTACGCTAGAGCGTTCGATTTCACGCGAACGAAGAAACGTCAACTCTACCAGTTTTACGTTACATTAGGGTGTATATGACAATAGCCCCGGCGATGGCCCCGAGGATGCTGATCAGATTGAGCGGCAGGTTGTACACGCCCGTGAGGGTCGCGTTGGACCTGAATAGGGCGAGAATCTCCTGAGGAAGGTCGGCCTGGGCCCCAAAGAGCACAATGCCACCCACCCCGCTGAGGACCAGGCAGGTCGTGTAGTTGCGGTGCTCAAAGAGCGTGTAGTCGAAGATCCCGTGCGCGGTGAACTTCCACTCCCACCCGACCAACACCCCCATGCACACAGCCCGACAACAAGACAGGAGAGCACGAGGGCGGATGACCAGAAAGCCAAGCGTCAGACCAACGCCGTTGAGAACCTGGCCCCCGATGGCCATGTCGATGGATTTCGCCCGGCTGGCGATAAACATCCCGGCCAGGCCCAGGACACAGCCCACCTGGAGGAAGATCCGGCGGCCGAGGAAGTCGGACAGACTTATGATCTGAATGAATGTATATTAGTTTGAGCGGGTGCCGATGAAGGACCGGACGACGCAGTTTGGGGTGTGGGCACAGGGGTAAGGGCAGAGATTGTCGGGCTCTCGTTGGGTGCGGGGGAAAGGGGCCAAGTATATGGAAGAGCTGGTGCCCTGGCAAAGGGGACGACCAGATTCATGCTCTCGTCTCTCGGATACTCCCTGTCTACGACCTAGCTTGACTTCCTTCTGTCCCTGGGGGGGGCATACCCCAGTGGATGTCTCCACTCGGATGTATTCCTGGACGTTGTTGAGTGAACTGAGTTTGGCTACGGAGATAAGCTATGCTTGCCTGGGAAACTGTGTCAGTGCCCATGCGTGCTCCCCCTGAAATCCGCCCAGCTTCCGAGCCCAAATCCGATTGACACCCAGGACATTGCGGACGGGGATCCCTGCATTTGTCGGACCGCGTTTGCCTCTGGCGATATCAACCCTTGTGGCAGAGCGTTTACCGTTGAAGCCCAAGATTGCAAATTCCATTGATATGTGCTGCTTATGATGCGAGGGCTAAGAAGTCTATAGATCTTCTGGAAGGGTGCGGCACGGACGACTTCACTCTCTATATACCACGGAATATCCAGTCCCGGAGATTGAGTGGGGCGACGGGGTGACGATTGAAAAGAACTGGGTCTTTGGTAACTAAGCCGTAAAACGGTAGTGACACCAGGGTAAGTCCAACTGCAACTCTTGCATGCACACTTCGGTATGATGGAGACATGCTGAGAACTCTTATATTAAGGCATGGGAGGGCCATCTCTAGTTTAAACCTCGGAATTTCCTTTCCTTATGGGGAGAACATATATATAGGGCTGCGTGGATCATCTATTGCACTGACCTCGACAATATCATCATCATTATTATTATTATAAACCATGTAGCTTGAACGTTTCCAAAGAATTCTGCTAAGATGCTGTCAGAACCCAGTCGTCAAAAGGGACGCCACGAGACCGTTTCTCCCCATCTTTCAGATCGTATAGAACGGGCGCGAATTCGCACGAAGAAGCATACATGCGGATCAAGTGTCTCCAGTAGCACGATTCCGCCGCCGGGGTCAAATATCGATCACGGAAAGTTCGCACTGCGTTGCTCGCAATCCGCTCCGCCGTTTGTGGGTTGTCAATCAGAAACTCCATCTTCCTCTCCAGATCAGAGAAGTCCCGTTCAACTTCAACATAGTTCGCGTCGGGCCCCGAGGTTACAAGAGCAGCATGGTGCGCTTCAAGCCAGACCAATTTGTGTGAGACTACCACGGAGTGGCAGTTGAGAAGATATTTCGCGCGTCCGGAAAAGCTGCGCCCTTCTGTGTGTGCGAGGAACATGTATCGACAGTATTCTTCCATCGGCAAAAAATTCTGCTGGACATTCTCTTCGTCGTCCCAGTTGATTTCGCGGATACTGCCCCAGCTTTTCCCCTGTGCAGCCTCAACTAGTTTCCCACGGAGCTCTGGATTCGTCGAGATGCTGCCTCTCCAGGCAAGCTGCTTCTTCTTGTCCTGGAAGCGTAGCCCGGGAACCACCTTGCCGTCCACCGTGACATCCCCATCATCGAGGGCTGCTATTCGACGACGGATATCCTTGTAAGGCCCAATGTTAACTTCAGGCCAAGACCAATATCCAAAATCCGGCATCAGCCAGACCCCGTCGTGGTCTCTTCCCTTGGAATACGACCAGATCGGCCCTTGTCCATCACTCGAGTCATGCGTAGTCAAAACAAACTCGACACTCGGAAGATTCTGTCGATCGGTGAACGACGCCAGCGCCCGATTCAGAGCATGCAACGTCGCCTTGCCCCGGGAGAAGGTATATGGCATCTCCCCAAAATCCACAATGTACAACTGTTTAAAACGCCCGGCAATACATCAGAAAGCCATGCGTGTGTTTTGGGGAATCGCAACATACCCACCTCGCCATGGTCAATAATCCCCCGCACGAGACCATTATCCTCGATCCTCATCAGCTCCTCCAGCTCGTCGAATTTGATCGGATTACCTTTCCTAGAGCCGGCAGACTTGTCTACTTCAACGAACAACTTCGGAAAGGCGGCAAGACACTTCTCCTCAGACAGCCCGTGGTTGTCCCCATCCCTCTCCACGAGGAAATCCCACGTGGCATTACCTGCACAGGGGCGCGAGGGGGCATTCTGCAGGCCCTCCGGTGGTTTCCGAAAATATGTGGCGATATCGCTGGAGTGTCCACCTCGGAAGACGAGGAATGCGGTGAGGATCAATGATACGACTGTGCCGGTGCCCAGATAGCGGAACCAGCAGAATTGGGTCGGCATGAATGGCATTAGGGTGTTTAGCCCGAGTGTCTATACTGTATATATGTATAGGTATAATGTATGTATAGTTGATTTGGATTTAGAGCGTCGCGGAGGGATCCAGGATGATAGTGGCTTGTTGTGGATCTCCTAGGCTACAGTAGCCATATCTGTTTTATTCAGAAAAATGGCACAGGACCAGCTCAGGAAGCCAGACCTAGGAAATGAAAGAATGAAAGTATGCCACCAGTGGTGATATTATCGAGATCGTCGGGAAACAGGACATGGTGATTGTGTTGGCAGTGGTTCAGGCTGCTCGGATGGGTTTCCATAGCAACAGTGGATGGATGGTAATAATGGGTCATGGCGGAATCACCACTGTTATGCGTGGCCTTTGGCTCAAAACCCGTGGTCTTTTCACCCTGTGAGTTTGTTGTGACCTTAAAGGATGCGCCAACACGGGGCTCTGACGCACCACAGCCAATCGAACGACGGACCAATCACGCTATGACAAGAGGTCACACTTGCTCTTGTCATCTCAGGCAAAAAAAAAAACCGCAAGGCATCTTGCGACCCCAAGCACTTGACAGTATCCCCTAACCACCCTAACCACTTGGTTAGTGGTGGTCAGAGGTGGTAATACAATTACCACCTGTAATTTATCTCCGACTACTAATACGCTAATCCTGACCAACACTATGATGTATCCCGTCTATTACCAAGGTACATTTTGCTACTGTACGGTGTCGGCACCAACTAGGGGTCGGATTTATTTGTCCAAAAGTCGGACTTTTGGACAATTGAAAACTTCGCGCGAAAAGTAAAATACTTGTCAGTTTCTTCACTTTTTTTATACAATTACTTATGTCAGGTGATATAATTTTTATACCTTTTTTAGCTAGAAAATTTTTGATTATTAACATAATTCCCAACCGAACCGCCCCGCCACCTCCCATCGAATTCGACCGCGATTAAAAACCTTGAAGCCATTCAAACAACCAAACAACGCATATTTTGATTAAATTTAATTATTTACACGTGTAGGACAGCTAGTTCTAATATGGCCCTGAATATGGCAATTAGAACATGTTGGTGGAGCACGTCTTGGCGCCTCTAAAGGCGCTGTACTAGATCCTAGTAATGGGCCTTCTTCAGCATTCTTTTGCTCATTTCTCTGTCTTATTAAATCCTGGGCTTCTTGTATAGAAATGCCTTCATTAGGAGTCATTTGGCGTCTATATTGCTTTCTTTTTTGCTTCTCTTTCTTATTAGCAAGGCGTAGATCATGGTTTTCCTTTGCTAAAATAGCAGCATTATACATGGCTATCTCACAGCCCTTTATAAGCTGCTGCAAAGCCATTTTTGAACTTTGAGAGCCCTTTTTAAGTAGTTTTTCACTGATAATGCTTGCCGCTGTAGTTGAAGAACTGTATGAGGTGTTGCTAATGTTGATGAGCTTGTAGAGGCTTCACCATGACTGCTAAGTGGTGTAGGGGTTGCCAGTGTAATATTCAGCTTATCGAGCACTCTTTGAGGATTTAGAGGCTGTATAACAGCTGTAATAAAGGCATTTTGAATGTTTTGAGGCCTGACGACCTCTAGATGAGCTGTAGGATAGGCCTTGAGAAAGTCAAGCTTGTTAATATGGTTGTATCCAAGGCGCATTTTTGACTCTACTAAACCTCCATATGCATGCTTTAAAGGACCAAAATAATCAACATCTAGAGACTGGAGAAGATGAGATGAATGTGGAGGCATGCAGATAGGAATAATCTTATTATCCATGCAATTTTTATCAAACTGAGGTGTAAGATGGCTTCCATGGCCATCTAGAACAAGTAATTGGTATTGGCCTACTGTACGGCCTGTAGTTAAAGATATAAAGACCTTTTGCAGCCAGTAAAGGCCTATCTTATCAGTTATCCAACCATTCTCACTAACTTCAATCCTCCAATCAAGAGAAAGAAGGCCTTCTTCATATCATCCCTGTAAGGGACATTAACCAAGGTAAGGTGTAGTATTAGACAGAATACTAAGCGTAAAGAGGAAAGAAGAGAAGAACGATCAGAGGTGTCGAACGGGGGAGGTTATCTACGAAGGGTACGGTGGGTCAGGTGACGCCGTCACGTGCCTAGCAGGGCTAGGGCCGTGACATCGCGGAGGTCGCGTAGGTCGCGTAGGAGCTAAAGTAGAGAGAAAGGGTATGGGACAGTACCCACCCCGCCAAGGGGGTGCGGGAGGGGATGTCGGGCTCGAAGACCCGGGCCACGGGGCCTGTTTGGCCGGGAGGGAGGTGCTCCCGCCAAGCAGTCGCCTCCTTAGCCACTCATTACCGTGGACCCCAAGCTGTCTCTTCTTTGGAGACTGGACGCACAATTCCTAAGGAAGCTATGCTAAACAATTAAATATGCAAGGGCTTTTCTCCACTGAGAACCGCACGTCACCCAGATCCTTGGTGGGTGTTGACCTGAGATTAGCATGTATTAACTATTACGCTGCACTAAGCGTCTTGACACCTTTTTGTGGCATAGTGGTCATATTTTATGTTGACAGTGGGCTTTTCTGACCGCCTTCTCTTTTTAGCATGTTTGTTTAGTTTGATGCACAATGTAAATAATTCGAGCGCGAGCGAGAGACGATTCTGCAGAATGTTCGACGCAACGTGCCTACATAGGTCAAATCGATTCATTTGAGGTGTTTTACAGCGCAACCCATCCACATCAAGCTCCTAAGCCTGCCCCAAGTACGATGGTGTACAGTTGACCCATCCCATTTCTCGATAGGTCTTTCTGATGGTACGCCTCGACTACCGCGATCCAGCCCACCTTCGATTATTCTGCGCTTGGCGAGAAGAGACGGGCCAGCTAGAATGGAAACATCACGAGTATCTCCGTGAGCTTGGTAAAGATCTGTCACTCAGCCTTGGGCCACTTCAACGATCGACCCTTCGTATACTTCGAGACCCTCTGGGTAACGGAAGACCCGCTCGGTGCACATTATGGCGCTAGAGATTTTGATCGCATAGTCGAGTAGAAGAACTGCAGGCCTTGTCATGTTGGCGCGTGGTGATCTAGTGTTTTTCATTTGTGTTTTGTTTTCTTGTCGGCAGTGGCACTGGTTGTGTTTTTGGGGATCTCTCCAAGTGAGGCTATACCTTTTTTTCTTTTTTCTTATGGAAGAAATGTCCTACAAAATCTTTTACTCCTTGTGGGTAATTATATACTATTCAATTAATGATAAGCGGGAAGTGAATAGATAGAAATGGCATCATATTTCATGAGTGAGATATTATGTTCAGCTATGATAATTCATCATTTGCTCACCAGACAAGGTTGTCCTGGTGATGGCCTGAGTGCCACAAAACTGATGTTTCAAACTATCAAAATCGGCATTATCAGCCCTCGAGCCCCATGCTGTAACCAAGTAGCAAAACAGGGACAATTCTTTTAGTCGATATTATCTCATTGCCACCACTACCGCGCGCGGCAGATCTAAAACAAGACACCCTTGGTCTGAACCTCCTTGGTCAGCTTAATATCCCTGACCAGGAACATCCATCCCAGGGAGAGGGCCATGACCGCCGTTCCAGCGATCAACATCTTGCTCTGGGTATCGGCATAAGCCAGCGAAATGGCATTTCGGACATCCGAGCCCTTTTCATAGCTCAGTTGCATGTCCAGGGAATCGTAGATTGTTTCCCAATCGGGCAGCGCAGATTCCGGGAGGAGACGCTGCAATGCGCCGGGGAGGGTATTCGTCCAGATAGCGCCGGAGATGCTGCTGCCGATGGAGCCTCCCATGGAACCGAAGACGCCGAGGAATGCAAGGGCCGAGGCAGCATTGTTGTGATCCGAGGCCGCCAGGACAGCGACCTGTTGGCAGATGATCATCGTGCTCCCACCGAAGGAGATGAAGATCTGGCACATGATGAGGTAACCCACCGACCAGCCTGGCTTGCGGAAGTAGATCATCAGGCCGACTCCGAGCATGTACAGAGGTACAGCCCAGAAAAGCAGCCAGCGGAAGTGGCCGGTCCGCTTGATCAGAAGCCCGACGACCAGGAGCCAGAAGCCAGAGACCACGTCGAAGATACTGCTGATGTATCCGGCCATTGTGATGCTTGTGCCGTACACGACCTGGAGGTAGGAAGTGTAGTATCCATACCAGCAGTAGTAGGCGATCATATAGCAGGCGTCTAGCAGACAGGCGCCGAGGACGGTTCGGGAGGCGAGGACTTCCCACGGGAGGAAAGGGACGGGGGCGACGAAGCGTTCGGCAAGGGCAAAGGCAATGAGACAGGCAACACCGACGACAAGCATGGTGATAATGGAGGCCGACTTCCACTCGTCCTCGATGGAGCCGGCGATGGTGAAGGGAAGGAGGAACAAAACTAGACCACCTGCGAGAAGAACAACACCGAGAACTGATCCCATTAGTTGGCCTTCTTGGTAGACACAGGTTTATAGAAACTTACGGTCAAACTCGATGACATAGTGGATGATACTTTGGACCAGAGTCCGTCCGCTTGGCTCCTTCTCTCGCAGCAAACCGTTCTTCTTTGCCTTGTGCAAGTTGTAGCGCAGAATGCAAAACATCGGCAACGCGACAACAGGAAGAACAATGGCAAAGCATCCGTATCCCCATCGCCAGTTGAAATCATAGAAATGCTCCGCGGCCGAGGGACCAGCGAACGCAGTGATCATGAAGGGGGACGAGGTAAAGGCATACGCTAGACCTCGATCACGCAGGGTCGATGTATCAGCAGTGATGACATCAATGCTGAAGATCATGCCTGTAAATCCGATGCCGTAGAATACCTTGCGGCCTGTTAGAGTTATATACACCGCTGGAGACAACCGTTCGACCCACCTGAGCGGCACAGTACGTCGCGATGTTGGAACACGTCGCAGACAAGATTAACCCGATAGTCGCAAAGACTACCATGAGCAGAAAGCCGACGGAGCGGTCCCACAGATTCAGTATTTTGGCGAGGGGCATATATGTCGCCGAGGACATGACGCTGGATACGATGAAGATGAGGGGCACCAGGGAATGAGACTCGAAGCCGCTGGTCACATAGGCGCCTAGGTTCCCGGTAATTTGAGACTGGAAGGCATTGACAAAGTAGAGGAGGAACATCCTATACGGCCCATTGTCAGCTATTGCAGTTCCGCATGGGGCTATGGATGGCAACCCACAGAATGTACGCTGCTCCCAGGGAGGTTTTGGTCCAGGACAGGGTAATTGCTTCCGCCTGAGTGACTCCATGTTGGGCCGACTCGTTGGGAAGATCCTCCCTGGTTTCTTGGTCGGCGACCTCGGGGGAACCCTTTTCATCTGCGTGCGAGACTTTCTCAGCGGTGACGATGCCTTCAACCCGAGTAGAGGTTTGAATGGTCTCGTCCACGGGGGACTCAGGAGGCGGGAGGAACGTCTTTCGCAATGCAGACAGCATAATGAGACTCGCCCGGGTTATTCTCTGCCAAGGTCAAGGAAGTTAAAGGGGGGTTGACCTGAAAAAGAGTGGCGGGACATATCGATAATAAAGGCTCAACGGCCTTGACTTTTTCTCTGCCAGCATTCTACTACGCGACTACAGCCAAGCCAGAAGCGCCGACCGGAGAACAATCGGACCACAGACTAACGGTTATCCATGGCCAAGACTCGCAGAGAAGAGAGTTGGTCTCTGGTGGAGGAGCCGATATCATGGCGCCCAGCTCAGAACGGTCACCCGAGAAGCAGCTTGTTTCCCTGGCCCGCCAATGCTAAGCAAAGGGGGACTTGGCAAGATTAAATGTAATATGGGGGTAAGAATTAGTCTGCCAGTGGAAGGGATCCTCAGCTGTTCTCCTCGCTTAGGCGTATGTTGTGAAGGTTTTTGTCGGAATCACCCGAAGTCTAATAGATTAGTTTATGCTTCAATCGAGTCAGAAAAAAGGTGATGTACGTCAATACAACCTATTACCGTAACTTACGATGGCCGCGTAACAGCGTAAAGTACGACTAGTATTACCGTATTTGTCTCAAACACACTAAATCCCTGCTACGACTAGTGCGACCACCAGAACCATACCTACTCGAGTATAAGCAAACTGGGTCTTGCGAAGCGAAGGGCGACAAGGCATCGAGAAGAATTTTCAGGCCCGATCACGGCAGAGGGAATTTATCCTTGGGACAAGTGGGATTCAGCGGATCTGATAACTTTACCAAGAGCTGGTCTGTCCCCGAGTGGGCATTGTTACGTAACTGCTCGTTGAATAATGACCAACACTTGGCTTCAGACAGAGTTGAATCGCCTTCCCTTTGATTTTCTCTTAAGCTCTAGGAACCTATGAGACCCGTGGGAGGACGCCTGCATCTCTAGTGTATCACGGTCGGCAGCTGGTTCATGTGCAATAAATCGACTGCACCCGAGCTTTAGGCTTTGAACACACGTCAACGTCCATAGCTATAGCTACAGTGAAGTGGGAGGTAGACATGAAATTTGTCAAGAACCTGGCCAGCTACCCCAGGCTACTCTTGGCTGGGAATCCCTCCAGATTCGACCTGGGTACGCTCTTGCTGGGCATCGCTGGCGCCATAGGATCTGGCGTCCCTTTCCCGTTGATTGCGATTATCTTCGGTCAACTACTCGACGATTTCAATGCCGTAACCTGTGATGAAGCCGAAGGCTCAGACTCCGGCGGCGACTACCAAGGAGACATCAACGATAAAATCCTCATCATCGTGTATCTGGCCATTGCACAATTCGTTCTGATTTACGTCCACCTCTCGTGCTGGAGTCTGACTGGCGCTCGGCTGGCACAGCGACTGCGAGAAAGCTATCTCCAGAACCTCCTGCGGCAAGAACCCTCGTACTTTGACGACCTGCCTCCCGGCGAAATCGCGTCTCGACTAAATGGCGACATCCAAGCCATCCGCTCGGGCACCTCCGAGAAGGTGGGGATCTGTTTATCGAGCTTGTCATTCTTCGTGACGGCCTATGTCGTGGCGTTTATCAAGGACTCCCGGCTGGCTGCCATGCTGATCTCGCTCATCCCGGCCTATTTCTTGATGTCCTTTGTCGGAAGCCACTACATCGAGAAATACTCTGGCCGTATGTCCGACTTTGCTGCGACCGCCGCCTCGATCGCCTCGGAGGCGCTCTCCAATGTCGTAGTGGTGCAAGCCTTTGGCGCCAATTACCGCCTGGAGGACAAGTTCTCCAAAGCGCTCAAGGCTTCCGAGAATGAAGGCCTAAAGAAAGCCACAGCGGTCGGTATACAATCCGGATTCCTGTACTTCATCGCCTATTCTGCAAACGGTCTGGCGTTCTGGCAGGGAAGTAAACGCGTCGCCGATGCTGTGCGTGATGGCACCTCAGGCACAACCGTCGGTGCTACATTTACCGTCATTTTTGTCCTGGTCGAAGGTGAGTCCACATCAAATCCGATCTCCGGGCAGTAGATCGTTAATCCTCTTCCAGCTACTTTGCTCCTGAGTCAAGTTGCCCCGTTTCTCCACCTGTTCGTGGCTGCCGTCGCCTCGTTCCACAAGTTGCGCGAAGACATCGATCGCGAGCCACAAATCGATGGCACCACAACATCCGGTCTGCGACTCACCAAGGCGGAAGGGGGCTTCGAGTTTCAAGATGTCTCGTTCACGTATCCCTCTCGCCCGGAGATCACCGTGCTGGACCAGATCAATCTCAGTATTCCGTTCAATAAGCATACTGCCCTCGTCGGCCTCTCTGGGAGTGGCAAGTCGACTATCGCCGGTCTAGTAACCCGATTGTATGATCCAACCCACGGACAGATCCTGTTCGATGGGCAGAACCTTCGTGATGTGAATACTCGGGACCTGAGAAGTTTCCTCAGTCTGGTGCAGCAGGAGCCCTCCCTTCTAGATCGGTCCTTGCTGGAAAATATCGCACATGGCTTGATCAACTCCAGCAACCCCATTCACGCGCACTTGAAACCGACCCTACTGAGCCTGGAGCTGGCAGAGCTCGCGAGGGAAGTCCGTGAGGGCCAGGATCTCATCGCCACAGCGGAGGCACGGGGCGCAGATATTGTCGAGATTGTCAATCTAGTCCGCAAGGCTGCGACACTTGCCGACGCGGATGGGTTCATAGTTGCCCTTCAGCACGGATATGGGACTCTGGTAGGCTCCAGCGGGCGGCTGATCAGTGGTGGCCAAAAGCAGCGAGTGGCACTGGCCCGGGCTCTTGTCAAGGATCCTGCGGTTCTCATCCTGGACGAAGCCACTGCGTCTCTCGATTCGAGGAGCGAGCAGCGCATTCAACGGGCGATCTCGAACATTGCGAGCGGCAGGACAATGATCACGATTGCGCACCGTCTCTCTACAATCACCAGTGCTGACAACATCATTGTCATGCACAAGGGCCATATCGTGGAGCAGGGGAGTCATTCCGTCTTGATGGCTCAGAACGGGGCGTACGCCGATCTCGTGAAACTGCAAACGCTGGGATCCACGTCTCCAAAGAGCGAAACTGATACCACTGCTGAGACGATCAGCAAGTCCGACCAGGCTTCCTTGACTGACGGTGACTTCGAGAAGACCGGTATCTCTACCAAGGAAAAGGCAATCGATGAAGAAACCCGGGCTTCAACCACGGAAACCCCAGACGCGACCTCCGGACACGAAGAAGACGAGCCCGAAACTCCACGGAAGTCCATCTGGGCGCTGCTTCAAGGCTACGCTCCCGCGGTGAGACCACACCTGCTCTTCATTCTCATCGCACTCATAGGCTCAAGCATCGTTGGAGGCGCTTTCTCCGGTGAAGCCGTGATCTTCGGTAACACCGTTGGCAGCCTCAACCCATGCAAGAGCGCCGACAGTATTCGATCCAAAGGGAACTTCTTCGGACTCATGTTCTTTGTCCTCGCCATCATCGAGTTCTTCGCGAACCTGGTCAGTTGGTCCGGGTTTGGCTGGGTCTCGGAGAAAACCGTCTACACCGTCCGAGTCCTCTCCTTCCGTTCACTGTTCGAGCAGGACCTCCAGTGGCATCAGTCCAAAGGGCGAACACCTGCCCTGCTGCTTTCCTACATCACGCGCGATGGGAATGCCTTGGCCGGCCTGAGCGGCTCCGTTATTGGCACGCTGTTCTCGATCACGGTGAACCTCATTGCTGCGATTATTCTCACGCACATTATCGCCTGGCGGATTGCACTGGTCTGCTTGGCTCTCGTCCCGCTTCTGCTAGGGGCTGGGCTGATGGAGCTGCGCGTACTCGGGAAATTCGAGGACCGCCATGAGAACGCATATACCAAGTCCGTCGATATTGGCGTCGAAGCTATCGCTTCCATCAAGACAATCGCGTCCCTGTCTCTGGAAGAAGAGACGCTACAGACATACCGACGCTCATTGAAAGGGCCCCGCAAGGAGACCCTCCAGGTCACCGTGCACGCGAGTCTCTGGCAGGCAATGACCTATTTCCTAGGTAACCTGGTGAACGCACTCGCGTACTGGTGGGGATCCAAGCAAATCATCGCGGGTAACTCGACACAAACGCAATTCTTGATCGTGGTCTTCTCGCTTCTAGTCAGTGCCCTGCTGTGGAGTCAAATGTTCGCCTTGGCCCCAGAACTCTCCAGTGCCCGAGCGGCAATGGCAAGAATTCTAGGCCTTATCGAGATCGGATCGGAAAAGATGCAAGGACACATCCGGGATCCTTTACTCGCTGCGTCCGAAGAAATACGGGACCTGGAATCAACCCCCGAGCCCAAACCGGCCGATCTATCGGACGGCCGGGCCTCGAGCATCCAGCTCCGCGGCGTGCAATTCGCGTATCCTGCCCGGCCTAATGTCAGGGTATTGAACGGCCTGGATATCGATATCCAGCCGGGCCAGTTCTGCGCCCTCGTTGGTCCCAGCGGCGCCGGCAAATCCACCATCATCTCACTGGTCGAGCGACTATACACACCACAATCCGGGTCGATCATGGTGGATGGAATCGACGTGACCAAAACCCGGGACGTGTCCTTCCGCGACACGATAGCCCTTGTACCCCAGGAAAGCGTGCTGTTCGATGGCAGCATCGAGTTCAACATCGGTCTCGGGGCGAGACCCGGCCACGAGGCAATGACCGAGGAGATCGTGGAAGCCTGTAAACTGGCGAATATCCACGACACTATCATGGCTCTGCCAGATGGGTACCAGACTCTGTGCGGGCCGAATGGGAGCCAGTTCTCTGGAGGTCAAAAGCAGCGGTTGTCGATTGCCCGGGCACTCGTCCGGAGGCCAAAGTTGCTGATTCTGGATGAGTCAACAAGTGCGTTGGATGCCGAGTCAGAGAAGTTGCTTCAGGATGGGCTGGAGAAGGCGGCAAAGGGGATCACTGTCATTGCCATTGCGCATCGTCTGCATACTATCCGGAAGGCGGATGTTATTTTCCTGATCGAGGGGGGCCAGTGTGTGGATCGTGGATCTCACGCTGAGTTGCTGGGGAGGTCGGATAGTTACAGGGCTAATGTGATGCATCAAACGGTTGCAGAATAGGTCGTTGAATTGCATCTTAGAGAGGACAGCAAAAGTAAGCTTGCATGATACACCTCAAAACCTTATTGTTTAATTTTGTTATTATTTTGCTTTGGATAGAGAGGAGCCTGAGTTATACAACCCGCTTTATAGACGCAATGGCACAGATATTTGAGATATATATTCCTTACGTGGATTCAGCAGTTAGAGCCAGTATATCTCGAGGTATCATGACTCCAAGACATAATTCTCTATCAAAATTTGCGGGAGCCAGCGGGCGTGTGGTAGTCTAAGGATCTACAAGTAAGCATCTTATACCAACTACAGCACAACACGTGGAGAAAAGGCCCCGAATCATAAACCGCGTACACCAATTGGAGTATGCATCATCCGACTGAACCTGAAAACTAGTGGAGAGGCACTTATAACAGCGTGATATATACACCATGTGTGGAGTGGAGACAGAGGTGCATTAGGGTGGTCTTACATGGAAGCTAACATGGAAAACAGCATTCTCCACCGTTCCATCTCCAAACCCAGTGCAGGCCAAACGGCCCCAACAGGAGGGGCATATAAATCAGTACAGCCGATGGAGCTGATCGTCGAATGACGGAGTATCTTGGCTGCCTGGTTGTGGTGGTGGTTGGATACATATTGATTTTGATAGACGCTGTGGCATGAGGTCAATACTTGAACCTGATCGATTCGAGGGTTCATGGTATAATGACTGACACAAGAACTACACATATAGTACGCTCAAGCCTAATTTGGAGAGGAGAGTCATGTCTTGATGCTGGGGACCTGAAATAGTTGATACTGGGCTACATTATACTCGCATAGGGCTTTAGGTCAACTAAAATGCCACTTCGGTCTACATCTAAGTCTGACAAAGGCAATGTCGTCTGAAATACAGTATATTCGGAAGAGGATGAGTAGAAGGTTGTCTCTAGCTGGGGATCGAGGGATGTAAGGCCTACCCTGGGTTGCACTCTATGGTCGCTGGCAGTCGAAGAGAACTGGTAGTTTACCTGGGAAATACGCGAGAAAAAAAGGAACGAGTGGTTTACAGTGTGTTGGAAGGACAGCTGAGTACCGAAATAGCTACTAACATCCACAGAAAATATTGGGGATCCTAGTGGAGAGGACGCTGTGGTACAACAAGACCTCTTTCTTGGTATATACTGAGGTTACATTATTCACGATATAGTTGTCTCAGGATGTCTTGGCATTATGAAAAATGAACCTGTCATTGTGGTGGATCGTGATTACACGCTACCTAGAAGACTATGCTATTTGGGGGGGGGGAAAGAGCTCATTTGCACATCTGGCTATACTTTGTAGCCACACCGGACTGAACATTGAACTTACATAGTTGGACCTCCATATTAAGAATCAGAATATTGCGGGACGAAGCATGTGGAAATGTTGTTAAGAGCAAGCTCCGATATCGCAAGAGTATCCTCTATATAGGGCCGGAAGCCAATGGCAATGATGAGCAAGGAGAAGAAAACCCGTAATCTTGTGGTGTGGGGGCCTGACCGGAAGCGAGGCATGAACCTTTTTAAATGCACTACTACTGCGTAATTTGTTTTTTTTTTCCTTCCATCTGATAAGCCCCGGCCCAGAACTTGAGTTTTCTAGCGCGACAATTAGTGAAAACCAAGGACATGAGACTGATTAAATCGCCGTGGATCTCCTCCGTCAAGCTTTATTCGTCTGTCTTCAGGCTTGATTTCGTGCGGTATTTTATTGACCCACAGAAAATATCCAAGTGGCGCATCTACCAGCTATCCGGTGATGGATGGGCTGGGGGACCGGCCGGCTTTAGCGAAATTCTTGTGCATTCGGAGAAAAAAAATTTTGGATATGGGAATTTAGACGATACTGCCGGCACGGGGTTTATCTGATCATCTGATAGGAAAAAATCAAAAGGTGGCTTGCTGTCAATTTGACGCTAGTCTAGGATTAGCATCCTTCTCCGTAACTACATTGGCAGGATTATTTCCGCCAGATGACAGCCTACAGAGTAGGTAAATTTGTCACACGTGTGGCCCGGATGTCTTACTGACTTAGGGGCTGTCGCCGGTGCGACTCAAGCTCATGAATTGATTTATATCATGGTGGAGTTTGTTCAGTGATCTTGCCCTCAATGGTGAGAGGCGATGAGACTAGCAGCCAGGCCAAGACAAAAAATGAGCGATTGGGGGGCCGAATCACAGGAAGGTCAATTTTTTCATGTCTCCACGGCAGGAAGATTGATTGATATTCGCTTCCAGGTACGGTTACTTAATTATTATTAATGCGTTGCGAGGATGATGTACAGAACGCAATCCAGCCGGAGAAATGAGCCAAATTATCTGATTAGATTGATAGGGGGTTTCAGGATCTGATTAGCCAAATCTGTGATTAAAGGCTTTCCCCACCTTTGGTGTAACATTGGTAAACGCTAGTATGCGATACTGTATAATACAGACTGACTTGGTGTGCCAAATTATCTAGATCGAGGGACCAAGGAGATATCAGATACCAAGGAAAGAATCAGGTCGGAGGATACCCGAAAGTTTTCCTTGCAGAATACAGTGCGTAAGAACTCAATTGAAAACCCAGTTTCACGACGGGCGGGGGAATAATCACGTAACCAGACAGTCCATGAATTGGTTCATTACAGTTTTGCATCCCAAGCCATCCGATCCGAGCTTTCCAGTGGTCGCTCCCTTCCGTCCCAGAACAGAGGACACAGCTGGAACCATTTCTCCCGGCTGCAGTGAACGTGAACGGAGCGTTTGTGGCCCAGGTCCACATACTTCTGGACTGTGAGCCCTTGCGCATTTTCGTAGGATAGCACTGTCGCGCCCGAGGCCTTGGGCTCTCCGACCACACACTGGGTCCGCGGCTCGTCGAGGAAAATGTAGTGGATCACGCTTGACCACCAGGCGTTCACCCGGAAGGCCCCGCGGATACTCTCCTCTCCGACCAGGGAATGGCGTCCTCGATCGTAATCGCCGGCGTCATAGTGTGCCCCGTAGTGGTCCTCCTAATTACACCAAGAATGTTAGATCACGGAGAGATGAAACCAACCAGGCCGGTTCAATGGAAGTTCCAGTACGTACCTTGGCCCAATACACTTCGAAATATGCAAAGGCAAAATCATCGAATCGTCCAAAGAGGCATAGAACATGCTTATCCTCGTGTAGACGCCTGAGGTACTCGCGGTGCTCGTCCAATGTGCCCGTCTCGTTCCAGCCCTTCGCGACACGCGGGTCGTTCTGCCAGCGGTTAAAGCGTCGCAGATGCTCGCCGTCCTGCCAATCCACCACCATTAGAGAGAAATGCTTGTCAAGATGGGGGATATAGCGACTGTAGACCAGCGATCCCGGAGTAGGCTTGAGAGGGCGAATGGGGTGTCGGGCGTAGATACGTTCTTCGGGGAACTTCATGGAGAATTCGTAATTCTGAGCCATTGCCGGGTATTGGCTGCAAGACTTACGAAGGAGTCCATGTGTGCCTTGATCAACGGCCCAGATAGGGCGGGGACCAAGAGGGGAGGCTGCGCCCTGCCAGAATGCGGACCGTAATAATACAAGGGTATCGACGCCGAAGGATTTGTTTTCGTTGCCGAATGGAAGTCTAGGGGAAGGGAAGGGTACAGCGAGCCCAGTGCGAAGGCATTCGTCTCGAACAACGACGCTGCCGGAGCCGCTCAGATCTAAGCGGACAGCTTCATACTGTGGATGGGTGACGAATGTTGCGTGTATCGCGTTCCAGATTTGGCCAAGAGTTGGTGGTCCAGATCCTGTCCACTGGAAGGAGGTGCCGGGCGCTCTGCGGCTTCGGGCCCAGGGACTGTTGTCGTTTAGTGGGATGCCTTTAGCGGACTCATCGAAGATGAGATCTGTGTAGGTTAATGACTCCGAATGAAGGGGCTCTGGTAGTGGCTGTCCGGCTTGAGCGTCATGTAGGCGGAGTTGAAGTACTCGCGGGGTTGATTCCGTGACAGCATGGATTTTGTAGGTGGTGAGGTATGGATGGGGAAGCTTGACCCAGGGCAATGCCTTGGGGGATGAACACTCTGCGGTAGCCATGCTGATTTTTGTTGGGAGAGAGAGGGCACTCTGCGTGCTTCTCAGCCAGAAGGGTGGGAGGATGACAGATGATGGGGTAAGATTCAGAGGTAGGAAGGACCTGGGGCAGGTACAAATAAGCCATGGCGGGAGGAAGCAGAGCAAATGGCCGCGGCCGAGAGGTGGAGAAGTCTCAGACTAATTCCACCAGGGTTGGGATAAACTCATACAATATGTAAGACGGTAAGACCCCGAGGCGGGCTAGAGTACTGGATCCGCAGCCCATTTCAATCTCTTCCACATTGAGGATTCGAGATAGTCCATTTAAAGCACCGTAGGGCTGCGCGCCGCGAGGTATGAACTAAGCCTCAGTTTGGCTCCAACCCATCATCATCATCATCAGAACATTATACAATGGCAGCCAGCTTCGAGCATCCACCAGTCCAAGGATGCCTTGTCTCCTTCCCTACGCCTCACATTTTGCTTCTCACCCTCAACCGACCGGAAAAGCGAAACTGCATCTCACTGGCCACGAGCGAGCAGATAATCCAACTATGGAAGTGGTTCGACGCAGAGCCTACTCTCCAAGTAGCCATAATTACGGGCACGGGAGGCTCGTTTTGCTCCGGAGCTGATCTTATCGGTATTCACTTCTCTCTTCTCTTCCATAGTCGCGTCCATCGTCTAACAGCTGCCTACAGAATGGAACAAGCTCAACGAGAGTGGCACAGTCAATGAAATGACAGCACCCGGTCTGGCCGGCCTCCCTCGCCGGCGAGGAGGAAAGCCGATTATCGCCGCCGTCAACGGATTCTGTCTAGGAGGCGGCTTCGAGATGGTCGTGAACTGCGATATCGTCGTCGCCAGCGAGAAAGCGTCCTTTGGATTACCAGAAGTTCAGCGAGGGATCGCCGCTGTCGCAGGGTCTTTACCTCGGCTGGTCCGAATTCTAGGCAAGCAGCGAGCCGCCGAGATGGCCCTGAGTGGCTTGACCTTTTCCGCAGCTCAGCTGGAACGTTGGGGGTTGGTCAATCGGGTGGTAAAGGAAAGCGAGCTACTCGCCAACGCAGTGGAGATCGGGACTGCGATCTCCAGCAATAGTCCGGATAGCATACGCGTTACCATGGAGGGGCTGCACTACGGATGGGAGATTGTTAGTGTGGAGGAGGGCAGCACCAAGCTGGTGGATGATTGGTACCAGAGGTTGACGGCGGGCGAAAATTTTCACGAGGGTGTGAGGGCATTTGTGGAGAAGCGAAAACCGCAGTGGAGACCCAGCAGGTTGTAGACTCAGCAGGATAGAATATTACGATAATTTACTTGGAGCCTAATAAAGTGTGCAAAGTGTTGAAGGTGACGGAAGCTCTTGCTTTGCAGTCAGAATTGCCCACTAAATACGGCGTACTGAGCATTTCTTTCTTAGCCAAGTGAACTTTCTCTGCCGGATTTTGGAAATTGAACCAGGGGCGTCTCTTCAGCAAGCACAAAAGGGCCAAAATACCGATAGCTATGTGGGTACGTGCCCCGCCGTAAGCTGATGTCATCCGTTGCAGCCAGAATCCTTGCTACTCACCGGTTACGCGATGTGACGTTTCGGTTATTAGCTCACTTCCATGGCTGGAGATCCGCCACTTTTGTCGCGAAAAATCTAATCAGATCAAGTGCGTCTTTTCCGTGAAAAAACAATGGATCAACCGTGTCTCCTCGGTCTTTGACGAGTCCATTTGTAATTATTTATCCTGTTTTAACTGGAGTCTTAAGAAGGCACAACTTTTCCCTAACTGCATGCTGACCGCCGCAGTTTTCCTTTCCCCAGCACTTAGAATATTCAACATAATAGGTTTAAGACTAAAACTAGAGATCTCTAAACTTAGAACACCATCACACACACTTCTTTAATTGCCCACGGTATATTGGACCAACCTTTTGGCTGTGGTGGACTGCTCAGACAACGAAGGTTGTATTTTACCGGCTTTTAAGTTTATCTGATCTGGTATCAATACACGAATTAAGGTGTATTGCACCTCGAAGCTGATCCCGATTTCGGATGTTGGCGGCACGACTGAAGCTCGCATCTCACTCCTCACCCCCCTTTCGATAACTATCGTCACATCGCAATCCCCTAGAATCGCCGCCATGCTTGTCAACATGTACTCAAAATTCTGGCCTAAAGGTGGTCTCCCGGGCATTCTGCACCATTACGTGAGTTCCGACCCCCATAACAGCTAGCGATGGCCATACTGATGCCTCTCACCTAGACCG
Organism: Aspergillus panamensis; assembly: GCA_027569225.1. Taxonomy (NCBI): domain Eukaryota; kingdom Fungi; phylum Ascomycota; class Eurotiomycetes; order Eurotiales; family Aspergillaceae; genus Aspergillus; species Aspergillus panamensis. The sequence continues at coordinate 10,302 of JAPDER010000082.1, read as the reverse complement.
AGACCCTGGTCACCTTCGAATATACCACCAGTACTGTCCGCAAACCTCACAGCCTTCTCTTTGTCGGCGGCCTCGGAGATGGCCTCGCGACAACATCCTACATGGCCGATCTGGTCCACGCCTTGGAACCAACAGACTGGTCCATCTTCACGCTGAACCTCACGTCCTCCTACAATGGCTGGGGCATGGGCCACCTCGATCGCGACACGGACGAGATCGCCCAGTGCCTGCAATACATCAAAGAATACAAGACCGCCAAATTTGGCAACGGAAAAGTCATCCTCATGGGCCACTCCACAGGC
>JAPDER010000081.1:0-110687 GCA_027569225.1 Aspergillus panamensis | reverse complement strand
TCGTGTGGTTGGGTTGTTTTTTTTTTTTTTTGTTTCAGGGATACAGCCCCCCCGGTTATTTCTTCGCCTTCCCCCCCTGTTCGCCTGTTCCTGGTGGCCACCTCCTTCCCGTTTCTGTGGTTCCGTGTGCGCATTTGTAAGTATATACTTCCTTTCTCTCTCTTCTTTCCCCCCCCCCCCCCCCCCCCCCCCCCCCCGGTACTCATATCGCGTCTTCTCTCTAGATACTACACCGTCCTCCGCCTCGCCCTCCCCCGCACCTCCATCCGCGATATAACCTACAACAACAAAGTAATCCCCAAGGGAACAGTCTTCTTCCTGAACGCCTGGGCCTGCAACATGGGTACCCCCCCCCCCCCCCTTTCTCCCCTTCCCTACCCTACATACATACAAACATACACGCATGACAGAACAAACCTAACCATTCATCCAATCTCAAAACCAGACCCCGAAGTATGGACCGACCCCGAAACCTTCCGCCCCGAACGCTGGTTCGAGCAGCCCGACGCCCCCATGTTCACCTACGGGATGGGGTACCGGATGTGCGCCGGCTCTCTCCTCGCCAACCGGGAGCTGTATCTTGTCTTCATGCGGACGCTGAACAGCTTCCGGATCGTGGCGGATGGAGTGTCCGAGTGGGATCCTATTAAGGGGAACTCGGATCCGACAAGCTTGGTGGCGATTCCGGGGAAGTATAAGGTTCGGTTTGTTCCAAGGGATGAGAGGGTGTTGGTGGGGGTTTTGGGATGAGATGTTTTTGGTTGTCTGGGTTATTAGCTAGGTTGTTTACCTGTGTTGTGATGACGGTGACGGGTGGTTTATTTGGTTAGGTGGTGGTGGAACTACTTGGATATTCTGGATTGTATAGGGTTATCTCAGAGTGCCTGAAGTTCAAGGCGTGAGTGAAATGAAAAAAAAAAAAAAAAAAAGAAAGTGAGTCTTAATCTGTCTACGATGGTAGTAGGTATGTATCTACACCACAGGGACCGCCAATCCGTCCCCTCGAGGGTCGCTACCAGCACTATACACCAACTGTCCCTCGTCGTAGTGAACACGGATGATCTGTCCCCGGCCGAACATACCCCTCTGCCAGCCCTTCAGGACCTTGACCTGGTGTCCGAGTTTCCGGAGCCCCTCCACGGCTTCCTCGCTGACTCCCTCCTCGACGTAGACGGTGCGGTCGACGGGCTTCCCGAGCTCGGGGTTCCCGGCCGCAATGCAGATCCGGGGCGAATCCAGAGCCGCCTGCGGGTGGTAGCCGAATGCGAGCATATTCAGCAACACCTGGACGTGGCCCTGCGGTTGCATGAAGCCTCCCATGACGCCGTACACGGAGTGCAGAGACCCGTCGGAGACATTGGTGATCAGGGCCGGGATGATGGTGTGGTAGGGCCGTTTCCGGGGAGCCAGGGCGTTGGGGTGGCCGGGGGCGAGGGAGAAATTGGCCCCCCGGTTTTGCAGGGTGAATCCGCAGCCCTGGGGGATGATGGCGGAGCCGAATCCGGCGTAGTTGCTGTTGATGAAGGACATGCCGTTGCCGTCTTGGTCGGTTACGGCGAAGTAGACCGTGTCGCAGTGGTTGTGGGCGGGGCTGCCGTGGTCGAGGACGTCTGTTGCCTTCTCGGCGTTGAACAGTTTGGCTCGCTCGGCGAGGTACTCCGGGGCGAGAAGGCCCTGGGAAGGCACCTTTTCCACGTCGGGGTCCGCGACCCACCATGAGGCATCGGCAAAGGCAATTCGGAGACTCTCGATCACCGCGTGGAGGTACTCGGCTGAGTTGTGCTGTGTCTCTGTGAAGACGGGGATCTTTCCCGTGCGTTCTAGCTCCTGGAGAATGCCCAAGGCGATGAGGGCGACGATGCCTTGTCCGCTTGGAGGGTGTTCCCAGATCTCGACTCCCTGGTTCGTCTCTCCCTCTGTGCCGGCGCTCTGTCTCTCTGCAATGTTCTGCCCGGTGAACTTGAGCGAGATTGCTTCGGTCTCCTGTGTTCCTGTCTCGGCGTGGTGTTTCAGGTCGTCTAGGGTCAGGTATCCGCCCCGCTCCTGGACTACCTTGACAATTTGCTCTGCAACCCGGCCCTCGTAAAATCCTTTTTTGCCCTCCGCTGCAAGCGCGCGGAATGTCTGGGCCATTGTGGGGTTCTTCATGATCTCGCCGGCACGGGGGCTCCTGAATCCGCCTTCAGCCTTGGAATCTGGCTTGAGCATCTCGTGCCAGTTGGGAGATGCCTTTCGGAGAGAGCCTTCGGACTCATCCCACTACGATCCAATTAGCCACAGCCTTATCCTAGTTGAGGGTCAGGCCAGGTGAGCGTTGACTTACATAGAAGGCCGACAACTCAGACACCGGGAAGCCCCCTTCTGCGAGCTCAATGGCGGGTGTGAGGATCTGCTCCAAGGAGAGCTTCCCACTTCCGAACTTCTCGATCGTGTCAACCCACCCCGCTGCTGCTCCCGGCACTGTCACGGAGAGAGCACTGTCCATGGGAATACCCCCGGCCTCATCTGGTCCGACGTTTAAATCCGCTCGGATTTTCTCGAGCGTTCCGTTTACTGGATATCGACCGGAACCATTCAAGGAATGGACTTTCTTTGTTTTGGCGTCGTAGTAAAGGCAGAACATATCACCCCCGATTCCGGTTGATGAAGGCTCTGTGACATTTAAAGCGGCAGCTGCAATTTTGCACAGTGGTTAGATTTCCAGAACGCATGACATGATATGGATAGTCGAAAGCTGCTCACGTACCAACAGCTACAGCCGCATCCTTTGCAGTGGATTGTTAGTACCCATCGTATGCATGATAAGACAACTTGGGAAGACGCACTGCGGCATTTCCTCCCTCCTTCAAGATCCTCTGCCCCGCCGCCGCCGCTAATGGCTGAGTACAAGAAACAATGCCTTTTGTACTATGCACTGTACTCCTCCGACTCGCAAATGGGACCAAGTCCGGGTTCTGTCGGGAATACACAGCTGTCGCGTTGAGGGGCATCTTGACTTCGCTATGAGGGTGTGATACCAGTCAACTCAGGATGATACTGGAAGATATGTAAGAGAAACGCAACGAACCAGAGGATGGCCGGTCTTTTTTAAACTAGTGAGTCAAGCAATTACCCCAACTCAGTTCGCCGCGGGCCCAGGTAGATATCTTATCGGCGCGGTCGATGGCACCCTTCCAGATAGAGACGCCTGTGAAGCCGGAGGTAGTCCGATACAAGGATTAACTTGGTTCAACACACCCAGTTCCAACCTACTTGCTGCCGCGGCCCTGATTTTGTGCTTGGAATACGCCCATTCTGGTCGATTCTGTGCCCCTGTCACCAGTCGACACCCCCCACTTCCCCCCACGATGGACGGTCATGTGATCTGTCGTCATTTCTGGATTTCTAGGTCACGTGTGGGTGGGGCCTTTTTTACTTGGGATTCTAATTTAGGCGTAGCTCAGATGGTTCCAAGTTGCCCCTTGGAGCTCTACAATAATCAATCACCAGGGCCAGGTTATCAGCTGCCCAGCAGCTTGTATTGGGATGATAATAATACAATCCAAACTTATCATACAAGATCGAGAGACAGTTTATTGCGCTTCTTGCTCGCGCAGTCTTTGAACCAACTTTTCTCTCAAAAACGGGCTCAACCCGAGACTAGGATGCGGTTAGTTTCAACATGGTCAAATGTTGGGCAAGGAATCACCTACATTCCGTCTCGGGTTACGATTCGATACGTTCCTGTGAAGCTAGTTAGTTTCTGAAGCCTTCAAGAACACCATCACACAAAAAGATCTAAGAAAAAGGAAAATCCATACCACTGGCTTGGTAGTTTCCATTGCCTCCCACAAAACTCCCATCACCCCCAACTTCCAAACTGCCGAATATATCCTCGGGCCTGTTCATGATTAGCAACGCCTTTTAACCCCCGACAGGGGGAAATGTAGGGTCATACCATGCAATCCGGCCATACTCGGGCGGTCGCCTGTTATCCGAGATGTGAATCCAACCACCTCGTCCGGCCGACCCAGCACCTCCCTGGCCACTCGCTCCGCTGGACTCCACATCTCCGCGACGTCGTCGAGGACGAGCTCCGGAGAGAAATATACCCCCAGCCCCTAGATTCGCCCCGGAAGTAGACGCCATCACCTGAGCCTGGGAGATCGCATCAGGATCCTCGTGTGCATGCTCAGAGACCACGTCTTGCAAGGTCTTCAGGAACTTGGGGTTCTCTCGAAAGGAATCCGTGGTTGGGGGGAGTTCCGAAGTGACACCGATTGCTAGATCAGGATTGGCGGGCTCCGACGGGAGCAGCGACAAGATATGACTCCCATTGCTTGGAAATACATACTAGATTGACTTGTAAGCGAGTAGCTGCAGGGACTTGGATATGAGGAATGAACTTACGATATGAGGATTGCCGTCTAATGTAGATAGAGAGCGAATTTGGGTCCATCGGGGAACCTGGCGAGCGATAGACCTTGTGGTCCACATCTTTGGGAAAGTATTCATTCAAGAATTCCCTGAATAAAGAAAGTAGCTATTTGAAAAGAATATCCGAGTTTAGGGAGTAGATAAAATGCATCCTGTAAATCTCCACGATGACGACGGAGACAAACAGAGCAAACTCATGTGACCGCGTGTGTTTCGGCCGCATTCCAGCTCCGACGAGGTTTGTTCATCCCTGACTCTCAATCAATCCATGACCTCTTCCTATGAATATGATTTCTTTCGTTGTTTAGCGGTTATTTGCTTTCCTTCTTACCAATTGCTTATCCCTGCCATTAGTGCTTCCCCGAGTGCCATTTTGACACTGCAATTGTGCTTCTTAGTGGTGTTTCCTGGGTTCTCCTCTGAATACAAAATGCACCACAAAGTTGCATGATTGATCAGGTAATTTCTTCACAGTGATTTAATATCATCAGTATATGCGTGATACCCTTGAAGCGCCTATAACTAGCTCTTCAGCATTCAATCAAATCAGTCAATCATCACCGCGAAAAGAAAACATGGCAACTCCATCCTCCAAGCAAAACCCCGTTGCGACTCCTACCTACTTGACCTCATCGCCCCGCCCTTCAGGCGGACACATTCCCCGAACTGTATCGCATAAATCCCCATCGACACGGACCCCCTCAGCCTCCGGACCTGGTCAACCCCACCCCCCTGCCTCATCGCATCAGTACGCCACGCCTCTCGCGGTCAGTGCGGAGGCTGATAACCCGATTTCCTTCAGCTCTCCCTCCGCCCTCCTCGCCCTCGGTGCTTTTGGCGGAATCAGCCCCTCCCCGGCGGGCCATGATGGGCTAGTCGGGGCAGGCATGAATGAGAACGACATCCAGGTGCTGGGGATGCAAGGCTTGAAGCTTGGTAATGCGCGGGACAACGACGAAGAGCGCCGAAGACATATCGAGGACGTTGTTCAGCTTTTACGGACTCGCGTTGCGGGCAGGGGGGTATGCCGAGAAGCTATTGAACGGCTGGGTGAGCTCGAGGGCTTTGAGTCTATTTGGCAGGAGGATAATCTCAACATCGCCGGCAACTTTGTCGACCTTGAAATCGAGTTCTACCGCGGCGAAAATGTGGTAAAAGATGTCAGTTTGAAATATGCGACACCGGACGCTACAGACGGAGAGCGGCGCGAGGAGGCCACGGCCGTTTTAAAACGTGACCTGATCCAGACACCAGGAGAGGGAGAGCAGGGCATTTGGAAGTCTCTGACAGGTTTTCACGAGAACCTGCAGTGGCTCGCCAGACATGATAAGCTTAGCCGGGAGGTGAATTGTTTCGAGGCGATTGAGGGTCTTTATGCAAGTTTGAAGCGCATATGGGACGAAGAGGGCTCCCACCAGAAATTTTCCGGGATTTACGAGCATCTCTGTGGTGGCTGGGTTGGGCATCCGCGCCTCCACAAAGGTGACCAGATCGGGCTGAGTTTGGATTATTGGGTGCCGCGATCCCGTGCTCTGGATGTGAAGAGAAAGAGGTCCCCCGACGACATGATAATTGATCAAGCGCCAGGACAATCTTTCGGTGATGAATTCGGGCAGTTGGATGGCAAATGGTGTATTGTGGTCGAGTGCGAGGAGGGCTATCCGTCGTTGCGCGTATCCAAGGAATGGGTAGGCTCAGAAGTCCTTACTCTGGTCAACAATACTGTCGATGTACCATCTTCAAGCGAGGCCAACGTCGTGGTTGTCAATTGGGCCGAGCCGCCCGCTACGTTGGGGAACGGCAATCAAGACGCATCAGATGCTATGGCGCTTGATTCGGACATGCTCGGCTCCTCACCAAACCGTCGATTTATTGCGAGGATGGAACCACCGCTCGATCTTCCACTTCTCGCCGCTTCGGATATCTATAGGCATCTGGGCATGCCGATGCCCCAAGACTTTAAGATGTTGACCTATGATGGACTCTTGGCGCCAGGCTGGTCGCCCTTATCAGCTGCGGGTTCCTTGGGGCTTGGCCCGGCGGAGGCCTCTCAAGTGGGTGGAAAGAGAAGCAAGGTCTCCGTCCAAGCAGTTGACAAGGATGGCAATCCCTGTGTTAAGCAGCACAGCTACACCTTCCAACCTTTTGAGTCCGCTGCTGGTCGAACGATGAGAGACATTCCATTCTCCCATCCTCGCCAACTAGCAGATATTCTTCCGGTACGTTTAACACGAGGTCTTTCACTCATTGGGAGCCAATTACTAATTTATGGCTTATCTAGATCCTGCGACAATATGCCTTTTTAGCCAATATGATCCGCAGTATCTTTTCGCCATCGAAACGGGATGAACAGAATAGTGGCCTGAAAGCGAATCAACCACCTACAAAGGAAGGAAATTCTACAAGAAACGGAGATATAACCATCCTAAGCAACGAAAACCCTTACGAAAAAAAGCTTGACAGGCTACTGGGGAAATTCAACCAAACAGAGAATTATAGCAACAACAAGGGGAAGGAAATTCTAAAATCGGAGGATGGTGATGTTGCCGCGACCACTGAGAATGAGGTCAAAGTAGACGTGACACTTCGGACACAGTTGGGCCAAGCCCCTGTGATTATGTTGCTTTTTGCCGTTGATCAGCCTGTGAGACCGGAGCCAAATATGGACGGATTTGCTCTGGACAAGGTCTCCATCAGCTTTGAGGTTGGCCTCAATGGACGCATTTCGGTCGTGGATATTACAGGGCTGCTCGACGACGACGACGATGATGACAATGGGAATGACAGGGATGGACCGGCAACCGACAATCAGAACGACAAGCGTTACGAGCTTCAAAGCAAAATAGCCAAAGTGTTAGAGATATCCCAGGATATTGGGGTCCTTGTGGAATGGGTGCTCCGATGGTTTCAACAGGGAAAAGGCCGCGGATGAGGAGCCTACGCTTAGCTTGGGATTGGCTGTCAGCATAGCTGCGCCTGGGTGGAGAGCTACCTGGGTACTTCAGCTCGGTCAGCCTATCGGTGCCACCTCTACCGGGTCCGGCCTAGTAGCTGTCTCTTTGAGACAGCTCGAAGGATAACTAGGCCAGAACTGTTAAGTGCTTCTTTTTCGTCTACATCACAAGCCGGATATCACATGGAACTGGGTGGTTTCGTGTGGGACCATTTTCAAGATTCATGAGTCGGTACATCTGGCGTATTCAAGCCTCCAATACATCCCATATAGAAGGCAGCGAATCTACTGGACATAGTAATATATCGTCTGAAACCTTCTCCAGTTAGAGATATCTATATGAAGGGTCTAGTCTGCACTCAATGTCTATTTCAAACCCAACTCCTTCAGAATCAACTCATTGTGCTCTCCCACCTCCGGCACCTTGTCCATTCGTGCACCTAGTCCATCTGCAGTTTCACCCTCTGGTGCAATCCCAGGTGGCAAGAGAGCAGGCACAGGCCCCTTCGGCGTCTCTACCTCAGTCCATCTGCCCCTAGCCTTGAGTTGAGGGTGTTCCCAGACTCCCTGCATTGTATTGACAGCAGCATTGGCAATAGACGCTTCCTCCAGCTTCTCGATCGTCTCTGCGACCGTGTATTTCGACAAGGCCCGGTGTATAATCTTCTTCAACTCGTCGCGATTTTGTACCCGAACGCTGTTATTCACATACTTCGGATCCGTGGCCAGAGCCGCATCGTCTAGCACAATGCGACAGAAGTTGGTCCATTCCCGCTCATTCTGGATCCCCAGCATGACCGAGCCTCCATCCCCCGCTTCGAATGGTCCGTACGGATAGATGGCCGCGTGGGCAGCACCGGTGGGAGTCGGGGGAGGGGCGCCATTGAAGGTGTAATACAGCGGAAAGCTCATCCACTCGACCATACTCTCCAACATAGACACATCGATATTAGCGCCCTTGCCCGTCTTCTGTCGCTGCAATAGAGCTGCAAGAATATTGCTATAGGCGTACATTCCCGCCGAAATATCAGCGATTGAGATCCCGACCTTGGCCGGCTCGGTCTTGGTTCCGGTCACCGAGAGCAAACCCGCTTCACTCTGGATGAGCAGGTCGTACGCCTTCTTCTTGCTGTAGGGGCCATCCTGCCCGTATCCCGAAATATCGCAGACGATCAACCCAGGATGCTTATTCTTCAGTTTCTCATACGAGAGACCCAGTCGGGCCGCAGCTCCGGGGGCTAGATTCTGCACCAACACGTCTGTCCGCCCGAGCAGTTTCATCAAAACATCGAGATCCTTGTCCCTTTTGAGGTCGAGCGCCAAACTCTCCTTGGAGCGATTGGTCCAGACAAAATGCGACGCTAGCCCGTTCACACGCGTATCGTAGGCTCGGGCAAAGTCCCCGACACCCGGTCTCTCTACTTTTATCACCCTAGCGCCGAGGTCGGCTAGTTGGCGCGTGCAGAAGGGGGCAGCAATCGCTTGTTCGATACTGACGACGGTGATACCTTCTAAGGGGCGGCTGGATTTGGTACTTGATTGTCGTCGAGGGGAGTACCAGGAGGGGTGTGTGCGGATACAGGGTCGTGGAAGTGCTTTGGAAACGTCTGTAAAGCGCTGGATGGGAGCCCGGACACGGGCGCTTTGTATTGAAAGAGCCATAGTATTGTGCAGACGGCCCTACCCCATCTATCCCGGACAGGAGTAGTATTTAATATAGGAGTACCGCAGAGGGATTGCTGGTCAAGTAGGCGTATCACGTTATTCTTGCTCTCGTTGAAGTTGGCGGGGAAGAGTCATCCACCAAGTCGGCTATCTGGCATTGGACCAGGACACGACAGACGTATCAGAATGCACAGTACTAAAGAGGTATGAACCATGAAGCCTCGAAACGCCTTGTTAGCCGTGCAGATTATTATTCCTCCAAGCATGTACTATACAATATACACAACGAACTATTCATTCTCGATGGTGATTGCAGGTCGCCCGCCGGCTACTTGGCCATATAACCGCAACCGAGGCTGAGCATCTCACCTCCTACTACTAGGTAGATAGGTAGTATTCCGGCCTATTATTAGAGCTGGAATTGCTTTCCGGGGTTTGTTTCAGGCATGCGGATTCGCCGTGACCTTTTTTCTTATTTTCATCTTCTCTGAGACTTCAATCGTTGCCATTCGACCGAATACTTTGCTTGTAGATCCCCAATTAAGGTTATCATCCCACGTTTAGTGGGATGTAGTCGCCTTGGCCTGATTAGGGTGTGCTAGAATGAATGTATTTCACCGGAATAGTGGGCGGGGAGCTGCCGAAGAAGCCCTGGTCGGATACCTTGAGGTATAATTGAAGCTATATTGTTGCCAGGACCAATGGCCTCCCAGCGTTTATGGTGGTGTTTGTTCAATTTAGGCAAAAGACATCAGGCTCACGCTGAGATGGAACTTTCCTCGTTCAATAATCCTCGTTCTCTGATTAATATTGGCAGAGAAAGGAATAACTGTAGGTACCATTGTGGTACCTATCGTTATCCCCCCACTCGGATTTCTAGTTTCTACTGATTCGACGTATTATTCTTTGGGTCCTATCAAGTGGGGGGGGGGAATGTATCTTTGCCCGAAATGCCACGCTTCTGACCCTTTCCCAAAGAGCATCATCACTTCGCGTCTATTCTTATCGAGTCTGGTTTTGAACCTTTCATCTTCCTCTCTTGTTAAACAGTGACTAGATTTTTTTTTTTTTTTTGTTTTCTGTTTTTCCTCCATAACTTTCGGGCTCAGAAAATTTGTCAATCTCCTGGAATAATCCTTAGTCCAACCCCGCCAAGCTCTCGCGGCATCTGATCAGCGCGATATATCAAGAACAATAATGTCGGAAATCACCAAGTGGACGGTCTCTGAGGTACGAGATCCCGGGTTCTAAAATATGCACGGAATTCTCACCGTTCATCCCCTCACCAGCCGTATCTCGAAATTTCGGGAAGTCTACTAGAAGGCCCGTTCCATGATGCAGCCAGGAATGAGTTTCGGTTTGTCGACATCTGGGACCAGAAACTCTACCATTTGGACCTGGCCAAGGGACCCGAGTCGCTTCGTACTATCGATACGCCGGCGGCCATCGGGTGGGTACTACCTATTTCCCTTGGATTGAACTTGAACGTGCTCGGTAATGGCCGAGGCTAATTATCGCGGATGCAGAGTGACCACTAATATCGCCAACGCCGGGGATGAGCAAAAGGACCAGATCGCCGTTGCTGCGAAGAGTGGATTTGCTTTTATCAACCGCGACACGGGCGAGCTGTCGTATATCTCCAAGCCCTGGGATGACGCCGCTACGATGCACAAGTGAGTCGCACCTCAGAACGTCCCTGGCTCTCTCCTATCTCCCGCAGCAGCAGGATTGACTCGGTGACCAATAATAGAATGCGGTTCAACGACGGCGCCGTCGACTCCAAAGGCCGATTCTGGGCGGGAGCGATGAACGACCCCAAGGTCCACGCCTTCACAAACGTCGGAACGCTCTTTAGACTCGACCCGGACGGCAGCCTGCACCGCATGGTCGAGGGCCTCACCATCCCCAACGGCATCGGCTGGAACCTCGCCAACGACACGATGTACCTGACAGACTCGCCGACAGGCAAAATCTTCGCCTTTGATTTCAACGCCGAGACTGGCGAGATCAGTAACCGGCGCGTCCACTTCGAGCTGAGCGAGCCCAAGGAACCCGATGGGTTCGCCATCGACGTGGAAGGATGCATCTGGACTGCCGTGTACGGGCTGGGCAAGGTGCTCCGGATTTCACCGGAGGGTAAGGTCATTGGGGAGATCTCACTGCCTACGCGGAATATCACCTGTCCGGCTTTTGTCGGTACGGAACTGTTCATCACGACGGCGAAGGATGAGGTGGATGATGAGCTGTTCCCGGAGTCGATTCGGTATGGCGGGCATGTTTATAAGGTTGATGTCGGGGTGAGGGGGATGCCGAAGCATGAATTCCGATTTCAGAAGTGATGGGTCTCAATGATATTAGGCGATAGTTAAAAATCTATCTACGATGAGCTTTGTGATATTCACTTGATTCCCGCATAATCAAAAGTCGTACATAACTCGGCCTAACCTGGACTAGCGCTCGGCATTCCTAATTGGGGAATGAGATCTTTTAAGCTGCTGACGGCCTGGCGCTAGACTCTAAAGTCTCAGACTGGGAGACGTTAAATTCTCCGGCCGAGGTCCCGGGTGGGAACAGCCTCAGTCAATGACTGGAGAAAGATTGGCCTAATGCAGGCTAGCGATGATCATCAGTAAGTCATTATGGAATGAAGCTGGATCTCGATACGTAAAAGATGAGGTCCAGATCGAAAAAGAATGAAGCTATGCGGAAATATAGGGAAAGTCAGGCGAGCGATGACGTGCCGTGGTCAGTCAAGTCATTCCGGCGGGGGAAATCGGCGGCTACACGAGGAAACGCGGGGCACGAAAAAGAATAGTACTCTTTTCTGTTATCTAATAATGTATTATTTTTTTTTCTTGATTTGAAATCTGTATGTACATGCATAGTTGTATGTTCAGGTTAATCATTTCTACTTCCCCCCAATGGATATCATCGTCATCGTCATCATCATACATCGCCGTAAATGTAAAAATCAAAGTAGCCCCTCCATCTAACTTAACCCCTCTATACCCCTCCAACTGGAAAAGGAAACACCACCACCCGGAAGGATCACGGAGATCCATGCAGTTGCAAGCCACAAACTCAATTGGAAGAATCCCTCTCCTGTAGCAACTCCTCGATATGCGGGTTCAGCCAGTACCCCTCCAACTGCTCGCGGGACAGGTTCTTCGCGCCCTGGATCCATCCCCTGCACTGGTCGCCCGCCCCACAGTTGCACTGGAAGGGCTGGTCCATCTCCCACTCCGAGCTGGGATAGAAGAAGGTTAGGGCGTCGCCGACGGCGAGGGCGCGGTCGTCCACAACGCGGATTTCCATGCGGTGCATGTCGAAGTTGAGCGATGGGGTGCACGAGTGGTTGCAGAAGACGAGGTCGGAGTTGAGCTCGATGTGGGTGTCGCGGCCGGTCTGGACCGAGGTGTAAGCTTTGGTGCCTGGGGTTGCGGTGGTGATTTTGGTGAGGACGGCGCCGGCGGGCAGGGCGATTTGGGATACGGCGCCGCTGGCGAAGGCCTTGGGGCTGCGGATGACGCGGATGAGGTTGGGGTGGGTTGAGGGGGGCTCCGTGTGAGGGAGCGTTATAGGCTCGGTGAGTTCTTGGATGGCGATGGGGGCCATTGTGTAGGTTTTTTTTTTCTTTACCTGTAGAGGGGAGGGAGGGAAGTGTGAAGAAGTTGAGAAGGTGAGTGGGAAGGTGGGGGGGAAGGAATGGCCGAGGAAGCAGGAGGAGAGAGCGATATTTATGTAGTCATAGTTATTTCGATCCTGAATGTCCAGGTCAATTCCAAGTTGTACCGAGGAATTACTCCAGACGGAACTTGGTGGGCCTGGTGGCTTTGGGTTGGGGAATGCACAATGCCATATTCAGCATCAAGGTTTGCTCTGCCCCTCGTATGGGCTCATGAAGCCAAATATTATCAGGTCGATACTATAGACAGCTTTCCTTCTATCCGAGGCTGTGGTGATGGCTCACATGGAAGTAACCTAACCGTGTATTCTTGATTTTTGTAGAACATAACCAGCGGAAACGGTCAGGGGAAGCATGGCTTGATCTCTCGGTACTCCGTATTCATTCATCATCTATGAGCTAATAAATCTTTAGTTCATGAGCGTCTTCAGCTCTTTGCCATCCAACCAGAGCTGCAAATTCTCTGCGACCTCCTCGTACCAGCCGTGGATCTGCTCGTCGCCATATCCCATATGTGGCGTCAACAAGACCTCACTGCGGCCATCACGGCCCCAGGGCGTTGTGCGCCACAGGCTATCCTTCGCTAGAGGCTCCGGGTCAAAGACATCTAACGCGGCACCCCCAATACCGCCGGCATTGAGAGTCTGCAGCAGCGCGGTTTCATCCACCAGTGGACCCCTGGACGTGTTCACCAACAACGCGGTGTGCCGCATCGCCGCCAGCTCAACCCTTCCCACAATCCCACGACTACGCTCTGACAGCACGTTATGCAGACTGACCACATCCGCTTGTCCGAAAAATTCCAGTTTATCCGTGATGGCGCGGAAACTGCCCTTGGGCAACCCCAGTGCCTGCGCCTGGTCATCCGCCTTGTCCTGGGTCAAATTGGCCGACCACGCGATGACCTCCATCCCGAACCCCTCGATCGCAATGCGACCGACCTGAGCCCCCAGCTTCCCAACCCCCAGCAGGCCCAGCGTCTTCCCCGCCAACGTCATCCCTAGCGACCCCTGCCAGAACTCGCCGCGCTTGAGCGCTGCATCGTCCCGCGCCACATGCCGCGCCAACGCCAGGATCAGCGCCCACGTATGCTGCACCGTCGAGTGGACCCCGCTGGGCCGACTCAGCGTGCCCGCCACGGGGATGCCCCGCTCCGCGCAGAAGCCAATATCCAGCGCGAGATTGCGCATGCCGGTTGTCAGGAGCAGCTTGAGATTCGGGAGGGCGGCAAGCGTCTCCGCGCTCAAGGGCGTGCGTTCACGCATCGCCAAGATCACATCAAACGGTCGCAGTCGGTCGATCAGGGTAGCTTGTTGGGCGGGATCGCGCGGATCCAGCGTCTCTGGGAAATAGGCGATGTCGACGCGATCCGCCAGGTGGGCGAAATGCGGGGGTGAAATCCCCTGGTAGTCATCAAGGATCGCGAATTTGGGCTTCGACATCGTGTAGAGTGGTGCTGTTATGGAGGATAGCATGTGGAATTGGGAGGGTTCAAGGTTGGAGATATCTGGGACCGATTTTATTCCCATGGATTGGGGAAGAGCTTTTACCCCGCGATTCCCCACACAGCCGTGTTAGACTGATGTTTTATCCGATGAGTCAATCTGGGGGGTTATGGCATTATTCTTGAGTGACTCCAGGGAGAGATCATATCGCATGGAAGTTATGATCAATCCCTTTGCTGATAACATTCAAATGGCCTCATCTTCTAGTGAGCATTCAGTATCGACCTCGGCGCCCTACTAAGCTCCCAAAGTCACACACTAAAAGGAAGTAACCGAGTAGTTATTGTTTCTCATCCACTTATTCATCATCTTCTTTTCCCCCCATAGTAGTCAACACACTACAGCCCTGTCAATTCCGTTGCTCTAAAGCTCGTCGTCATCGCCGCCTGAGGCATTAAATCCACGTGACTAAAATAACTACCTAGCGTACCTGATGACTAATGACTAATGCGATGACTCGAGCAACTTGAACCACGACGCACAGTCAAACCGCCGGTGGATTTGAGCTTGAAATGGGTCAATTCCTCCTCAGACCCCGAAGATGCTAAGGTATACAACCCTGCGGACGAGGGTACTGCGTCCCATCCGCCTGAGCCGCTTCGTGTCCTCCGCCGCACCGCCGTTAATTCGCATCCAAGATGCTACCTTCTACGAAAACTATCCCAGTCCTGAGATCGACACCGATGGCCAAAACCCCCCGCTTTTCCCCAACCTCAATTTCGTCCTCCCGTCAAAGCCGACTGCTTCTCCGGAAGAAGGGGAAGAGAGTCCCCAGAATTGGGCCGTGATTGGGTCGTCCGGCCGAACCCAATTCCTCGACATCCTCCGCGGGCAGTATATCTGCATTCCGCCCAACGGCCGCTCCTACCCATACCTGCTCACGGATGAGATTGTCAAGAAGGATCCACGACTACAGTTTTCTGGCAGCGCAATTCAATATATTGGGTTTAGTGGTGAAGGTTCAGGGGCCATCGGGGGTACGCGTGGTGCATACTTGAGTGCTCGGTATGAGAGTCTCCGCGAAGAGACAGACTGGACCGTCTCCCAATATCTCCGGGGCCAAACATCCTTGAACCCGCTGGAGGAAGAGAAACAAGGGACTGTTCGCGATGAGCAGCTGCTATCGGATGTCATTACTGAGCTCCATCTCGCGGAATTGCTGGACATGCCCGTTCAAAACCTGAGTAATGGGCAAACGAGACGAACACGTATTGCAAAGGCTCTGCTCAGCAAACCAGAGCTTCTGCTTCTGGATGATCCCTTCATGGGCCTTGATCCCGCGACTGTCCGTAGTATCTCTAGCCTCCTTCAGCGTCTAGCGGCCAAGTCCGACCCGCGCCTCATCCTCTCCCTACGGCCACAGGATCCGCTCCCGGATTGGATCACACATGTCCTAGTCCTCGGCAATTCGAACCGCATCCTTATGCAGGGCCCGAGATCGCACGCGGAATATGTGTTTAATGTGTGGTCGAATGTTGCCAAGGTCGCCCACACAAGACATAAAGATCCCAAATACCGGCAGGTCTTCCAGCAAGCCAAGGATGACTTGGCGGCTGGTCATCTTGATCGTCAGCTTCTTTGGGACCTCCGATTGCTCTCCCAGGATGTAAAAGAAGTTGAAATCCCCCCTCCGCGCGGAGGTGAGCCTCTGATCGAAATGGACGGAGTGCGCGTACAGTACGGCGATAAAGCCGTTCTTGGCAATTGGACGCAGAAAGTCCGGGACCAGGAGAAAGAAGGTCTTCACTGGACTGTGCGCCGTGGACAGCGCTGGGTTATCCTCGGCGCCAATGGTTCTGGCAAGACCACCCTCCTCTCCCTTATCACCTCCGATCACCCGCAAGCCTACGCACTCCCCTTGAAACTTTTTGGCCGCTCCCGTCTCCCTGAAGCCGGGAAACCGGGGATCTCCATCTTCGAGCTTCAATCGCGACTCGGCCATACCTCCCCAGAAATCC
Source organism: Aspergillus panamensis (assembly GCA_027569225.1). NCBI lineage: Eukaryota > Fungi > Ascomycota > Eurotiomycetes > Eurotiales > Aspergillaceae > Aspergillus > Aspergillus panamensis. The sequence continues at coordinate 94,505 of JAPDER010000081.1, read as the reverse complement.
ATGCCTTCTTCCCCCGCCAGCTCACCATTCGCCAGGCCATCGAGTCTGCCTTTGCCGAAACCTTCCTCGCAAAACCCGTCCTCAACCATGAACTCGACCTTGATGTCAACGCTGTGCTTCGCTTTTTCAAGGCTGAACTTGACCCCAACGCCCTTGGTATCCACAACACCCCTGAAGCAGGCCAACCCGCTTCCAAGTCTTCTAAATCCTCCCGTAGCCCCCGCGCACCCTTCGTCCCTCTTGACCAAGACATCGAATACGCAGACTCCACTACCTTCGGCCAACTTAGCATCCCCCAGCAACGTCTCATCCTCTTCCTCCGCGCCGTCGTGCACAAGCCCGATATCGTCATCCTCGACGAGCCGTTCTCCGGCATGTCCGGCTCCCTCCGCGACAAGTGTATCCATTTCCTAGAAGTCGGCCAACAAATCGGAAATAAGCCCTCCACCGCCACCCGTCGCGCCGGTCATCGAAGCGAATGGCTCCGCGGCTCCAACACATCCGATGAGAGCACCTCCCAGATCCGTCACCATGGACTCTCCGACACTCAAGCCCTTATTATGATTAGCCACGTCCGCGAAGAGATCCCAGACAGTGTCCGGCACTATATGCGTCTCCCTTCATCCGGTTCTAAGGGCGATGACACCGACGTCGACTTCCGCTTCGGGTCGCTCAAGTATACGAGTACCCTAAGTGACCCGAACGTTTGGGATGTAGCCTGGTCGTCTGCGGATACGTTTAAGCGGAAGGCACGGCGGTCGTTCCGCCGAACAGAGAGATCGGATTCTGCGGCCGATCACGAGCCCGATGAGGAGGTTTACGAATGGTATTCGTTCTAGTTTGAACCTGAATTGTTCCTCTCTGTCACCTGCGAGTCTGGCACCGAGAAAGTCGTCAAATCCAAAGCCACTGTGCTGTTTGCGCTACCGGTCATATTCGACCCAAGCATATATAAGTAAATACCTAATGATCGATGAAACCGATTGTACACCGTCGCAGATCACTTTTCGGCTGGCCTTGGCCTTACGGTGCAACATGTATCATCATATAATTATCACCATACGCCATCTCCATAGCCTCTGCTGCAAGCCTTCCTTGCTTCTCTGCTCCCGCATTCTCCCATCAGACCTACAATCCACTGTACGTTTCTTGGATCATGAAAAATACAGGCCAAAAGAATAACACGTTGATAAATCAAGCAAACTAGCTCCGTAATAGACGATACAGTGCAAAAAGACCTCCCAGTCCCCAATACGCCAAACCCATTCTACCTAGAAAGAAAAGTGGAAACCAACTTAAGTCTATCCAACGCCCTCCACTCCACTTCTAGTCATGATCCATAACACATCCACATCAATCCACAACCATTCGATTTAATTAAACGTCTTGCAAAACAACCACCTCAACCCACATTCATCGACGTATACAACTGCGCAAACGACTGATCCTGAAGCGCCGGGTCCAGAATCTCCATACCCAGCGACGGAGACACCGGAAGCGGCGGATGCTCCCTCACCGTCCAGGGACAAAGCTCACTACAGTTATCCGCATCAACCAGGGTCTCAGCGGGATGAATGCGTTGCGCCGCCCACTGCGCATCCGGCCCCGCCGGCTCCGCGCCCCCCAGACACCGCTCCGTCCAGAAATGGTACGTCGCGCGGCCGGAGCCCTCGTCGAGGAAACAGGGTTGTTTTCGCGGGCAGCTCAGCGACGCGTGGCAGGAGTTGCAGACCGTGATGCGCTTGCAGGAGGCGCAGTCGGTCGCGTAGAGCTGGCAGAGGGTCGTTTGGCAGACGCCCGCGAGCCAGAGGTCGACGGAGCGGTGGGCGCAGCCGAAACGGGAGGTCATGAACTCTTCCTTGCCGAGTTGGCCCGAGGTTGTGGTGAGGCGGTATTCGGTTTTGATGAGCAGTTGACCGGCTTCGTCGAGGGAGGGGTAGAGGTCGATGTGCAGCTCGGTGGAGCCGTAGTGCTCCGTGCAGGAGTGCCAGAGGAACCGCTCGTGGGTGCTGGCGCCCCCGGGGCTGAACTGGGAGGAGAGCACCGCGACGGATTTCTGCCGGATCTGGAGGAGGTCGATGAGGTGGGTTTTGTCGCGGAAGGTGAGCTTCTTGCAGGGGCAGAGGTCGACGACCCCGGCGAGGGCGCCGAGCGTGCAGGTTCGCTCTTCGGGTTTGCGGCGCAGTTCGCGACTAGGGAAGAAGCTGCGCGGGTGGAGTTTGAGACACTTGGAGCACGCCCACCATCTGCTGCCGTCTTCTTGGATTTTGATGAATTGCCACCGCGGGGTGACGAAGCTGTGCCCGTTTCGGTAGTGGTGGAAGAGAGGCGCGAAGTCACGGCTGAAACGGAGGGATTTCGAGTCGAGGATTGCCCGGCTGATCGCGAAGAGTCGTTTACAGGTCAGGGCGAGACAGGCCTCTGGGAGGACGGATAGATGCGAGATGATCTCGAGTAGCAGCTCGGTGGGGAGCTCGAGAAGGTAGCATCGTTTCTCGGACCTTTCCCCGGCGTGCTTGTTGTCGCGTTGACCGCGCGATGACAACGACGACCAGCGGTTCATTCTGACGATGCTGGCCTTCATTTTTTCTCCCGCGCGACGAAGGTTCTCTACCATATCGATCTGGTGTGCCTCTCGCTCGGGATCCGGCATTAGCAACCTTTTAAGGCGGGCCTGGCGGCTCGTGGCCTCACTGTGATCGCTCTTCGCCAGCGCCTGACACAATCTCATGAGTGGAATTTCAGATGGGGGTTTCCTGCTGGCTCAGCGAATTCATGATGTATAGGTAAAGTATGTAAGCAGGGAAAAGAGGTTCGCATCGCGTGACACAAGCAGTTCAGCCTCAAGATAAGGAAGAGGGAGGACCTTTTGACCTAGAAGTTAGCCCCCCGATATAGACATTTATAATCCTGGACGCAAGCGGTGCACGCGACAGAGTCACAGCCTCGACAGGAACGTTATCAGTACCACACACCTCACTCCCACCTTGGAAGTACTAGTACCTGGAGAGCCCAGCCAGTAAATACGCAACGGGATCTCCGTTTGGGAAAACGAGCCGCATCCAAAAGACCAGAGACAAACTCACCGCGGTAAGTTCTGAAGCTTAAAAGAAAAAAGATCGATCTGGGAACACCTTTACGATGCTATCGGTGTTGGGGCTCAGTCGGAGTTCCGCATGCGGAAGCCACCTCAGGTGCCCCATTCATTCCCGCATCGAGCATCACAGTCTGGCGGGGTACGACAAAGGCCGGCCTGTTCGCACCAGGACAATGGATCTGGCTCTAAACTGCTTGCAACCTAGCCGGTTCAACCACGAGGATGGCAGCGGCGCCCATCAAGTGACAATCTAAATCTCCCATGCCATGCTTTCGCCGCATGATGTGATCCAAGTCATGACTCAGCACCTACTCGCCGTTCATTCGTTGAGCAGCCAGCCAATCAGACTGGGAGATAAGATCCGTGAGGTTGGCTTATGTCAGTGTGCACAATCATTTTATTCCTCGCTTAGGTCAGCTATTCCACGTCTTCATAATAATCACGGCACGTGAACAGCGAATCTCTCATCCGAAGATCAATTGTTTGGGCTCTTGAGGATCAAAGATCAGGTATTATTAAATTATCATTATTGGTTTCAAGGGCCCCATCACCCTAAGCAGGGAAGGGAAGGCAAAGACGAAAACCTGTCCCCAAGAAGAAATGATGCGCTTCTGCACCTTTTCAAATCGGGATCTTGGCTCCACTCGCTGGAGACACCCCAAGACAAAAACATGAAAGTTGAAAGAAAACGACGGCAAACACCTCGGATATTAATTCCAGGCTCGATCGAAAAAAAAAATAACAAAAAGGAGGGAGACAAAGAAAAGACAAACTAAGATCGATTTCTAGCCTCAAACCCCCGATCTCAAATCCCCATTGGAATCTACCTGCCATCGGCGGACCACAGACCCCGGACAAACACGGCAGGCAATCGACAGGTCAATTCTTCCTCGAAAGAATCATGAGGAGGGGAAACAAAGAACCAGGGCTAGTCGAGGCTGCATTTCCATGTTTGTCGAACAGCAGGATCTCAAGCCAGACTAGACTCGCTAGCGGGAGTGCTAGGAGTGGCGTCTCGCGGAAGAGTCGAAGAGGTTCCCCCCGGCACCGGCACGGCTGGAGGGGGGAGCTGAAGCCTATCAGGAGCGAGGACTGGGCTGGAATTGTTTAGCTGTCAAGGGGGTCATTTTCGACTAGTCCTACCTGGTGGATTTGGCTTGCAGAGGATTTTCGGGAGGGCACGGGAAACCCTGTTTTTGGCTTCGAGGAGGCAGGTGGATTGGGCCACATTTTGCCCCCAGGAGAAATATTTCCGAGAGTTACTCCGTACTCCGTAATTATATGACTCTATGAGCTTGAGTTATGTTGTGAGATTTTCAAGACTATACACTCTGGATTGAGAGGTCGGTGCAAAACAAGTCGTTTAGTGTTTAAATTTATATGTATTTATGCCGCCTTATCCAAGGCAAAAACTGAACAACTGTACTTTCCAGACATGAGAGTACAAGCCAATCGAAGAAATACGTTCGACATGTAAATAAATGAATAGACACCCGCCAACGCCATGCTCTCCAGTGAAAAAAAAATCGCTTGCAGATGAATGGGGTCCCCAAAGAAAAAGGAAAATCAAGTGAATGGAGTGGTATATCCGCCGTAAAATGGGACAAGAAAGAAAATTATAGTATTGAGTCTTTTAGGTTCCTGCACTTGGTATCATGCTGAGCAAAGAAGTCGAATCGGAATGAGGGCGAATTGCATGAAAATCAGGAAAATGAGTTGAGTCGGGGGGGCATTAACGTCGCATTCGATTGGCCCGGAATACCGTCAGGTCAATCGACTCAACCGATGCATGGTCTTCGTCAACCTCGATCGGACCTTCGCTGGACGCAGGTCTCTTGAGGCTGTCAGGCTGAGGATGCTCCGGTTGCTCTTTTTTTTCGTCAACAGGATCGTCCTTCCGCTCCTGTTCAAGCCGCTCTACTTCTTTCGCGGCTAGGTCGGTTAACATTGAGAACTTGTCTTTGATGCTGCTCAATTCCTGGGCACAATCTCCCGAGCGAAGAAAACGGTAAGCTGCTGTTTCGCACAAGCTATGCGCAATTTCAAGCTGTTTATCTGCAATATCAAATGGTGACTGCTCAGGTTGGGCTAGATGATTTATTGGTGGCATGCCACGGGTCCGGGCACTGCGGATATTGGATAATAACTGGTCGTCTGAAGGTTCCGAGTCGAGATTCGGTAATGGCGGTCGGGCTGTTCCTCTGCCCGTCGCAGAGCGAGACCCTGTGAGCGGAAGCTGGGCTATCTTGCCTTTGCGCAAGTTGTTCCTGGCGGTTCCAATATTCCGGACTAATTCCTCGAGCGACTTCTGGGTGTATCCATCGTAGTGGATAACAAGGTTATTGCGGATACTCACAAAAGCAGGTCGACTCCCCGCCTCGAGTGAAGAGAAGTCGTCCGCAGCCAGTTTACGACGCTGAGAGGTTGCACCTGTGCCCGCTGACTGTGGTCGGGAGGTGGTGTGGATGGAGCAAATGGAGCTATTCCTGCGGCGACGTGGCCGCATGGCGATACTAGAGTGTTTCTTGAATGCTTCCGCGAACTCGGCATGTGTGGTAGCGGTGTGGGTCGTCAGTTCTGAGAGTTGGGTCTCCCAAGAGGGGAGACTGTCGGAAAGGTAGGAAAATGCCCCGAAAGCGTCCATTGGAGCGGGCATGGTGGATCGTTGCACCCAGGTCTATAAATCTTGGGTGAGAAGAAAGGAACAGGTAGATGGTAGAGTTGAAGCAGGTGTATCAAAGTCCGTATCGTCGTGGAATCATCAGTCAAGCTTGAGGCGGCGGTCGGGAGCCAAGCGGGCACATTAGGCGTGTTCCATGGGACAGAAGAGGACGGGAGCAAGATCGACCCAAACAGAGTCAACTGGAGGAAATGATCCGTGCGGCGGGAGTATATTCCTCGAAAGTCGTTATAAGATGAAGGACAGGTGACTGGAATGGTCGTGGGCCGTCGAGATAAATGGTGATGAGCAGGGGATGGAAGGAGAGGATGTGGAAAAGAGAGAGAGAAAAAAGACGACAGACGGGATGGGATGGGGAGACAGGAGTGACTCTTGGCTGGGACGGGCAGCCACAGCATAGCATAGCATAGCACTGCCTACTAGTAGGTACCATGAGTAAGCAGGAGTGTTATTCCAGGTTCCACTTCAGTCACAAAGTACCGTGGCCGTATCTGTACTAGGCATCCAAACAGTGACTGGTGCAGTGCCACCGGTCCCCGACTCCCCGCTTACTGTATTTTACCTCGGTAGCCGTATTCTTCGGGCCGTCACCCCATTTACTCAGCGCCAGTTGGCTGAGAGGAGCCAAGCACCCCTGCTCGACGTCCCATCCTGTATTGTTACAACGGCAGACCTGAGGAATCAGGCAACCAGCCAATCACCCGCGGCTCTTCGTATTATCTCTTTAATCGACTCCTTTTACCTCATGCAGTCAGCGAGATGACCAGATCCCGTACCGTACAACAAACATTCATTATTATTCCATTATACTACCGGTAGTATTATCGCACCACCAGATATCAGCAGAACAATCCCATTCTTCTCCTTCTCCGCTCCTTCAAACAAGCGGTGAAGTCATTGTTTGTGCTTGCATGCATTAGTCCCAGAATACATACCCCGGCCGAAACCCCCATGTTCTCACGCTCAACGATGACTGGAGAATTCGCAGCTATTACCCGATGAGGGGTTATTGATAAGATCATCCTCATCATGTTTATACACATCTGGTTATTCTTATCTATTATTGGCAAAGAGAATCATGGGTTTCCACTAGTCCTCGGCACCCACTGTCCAAGACTCCAAATCTATCTACTTATCTACCGACAACGTCGAAACTATCTCCCCTTCTAGAATGTCCCCCGTTTCATCTATCTATAATCTATCTATAACATTATTTAGGGCCCATAAACTGCAGGAATTTCCAATTTCTTTCTTCCTCGCTTATCCATCCACACCACAAGATGATTCCGGAAAGCTGACCCTCCATCTCAGCATAATCCCTGACTGTCCTGCACCTTCAATGGGCGACTTTCCCCAAGAGAGCCATGACACGTAACGGCTGGCGAGCGCTAATCGGGCACGCACGTTAATGGGGGGGGATAACGGCCAGTCATCCCACGGAGCAAGGACGACGGCTCGGGGGCTAAATGCCTGGTCTCATCCATCGTGTCGTGTCATGTCGATCGCCCCGTGCGACATTCGCCTTCGGAGACATCTGGCTGCCTTTTCCACGCAGATCTCGCTTACCATTTTCCCTTTTCACTCGGAGCCCTCCGAACTTCCCCATGAAGTACGGAGTATGGACAAACGACCATTATTATTATTAAGCGAACCATGCAGCCTGCTTTTGAACTTTCTGCACTAGCGGGGCCAAGCAGCGTCGATGGAAGCCTTCCTTTAAAGGCCCAGATATCCAAGTAGAAAGGGAGGGTATCACTGGCTTGAATCAGAAGATTGCTGGCCTCAACCCCTTCTAAAGAGATCGACTGATTGCGACAATAAATGCAAGCCTGCCTCGTAGGCGAGTTGCAAGATCTAGTCCCTCCCTTACTCAAGGAGCCGGGCCCACCTGTTGAGTCTTGCCCTGCAGAGTAGATAGACCTTGCGGCCAGCTCGGAGCCGAGGAGAACCCCGGACGAAACCTCCTAGGATATGAGCTCTGGAACATCCGAAAGCCCAGTCCTGTCAGTATTTCATCCTTAGACACTACATCTCACCACCTGGCACCAATCATCCCTTCCCTCACAGGTTAAGAGTCTGGGCTCCTGGTACTGGTTTAAAATGCTCGGGATAATAACCCGCACGAGAAATGCACTATTAGAGACATGGGAGGCCCTTAATTTACCTGCAACGGCGTCGAATACTTTAGGCCGGTACTTGGCACTACTAGGTAGTTAGTACTAGGTAGTAGTATCCGGCCACCTTGAACAAACTAACTGCGGAGCATAGACAGACCTCGAATTCCATTTCCGCGACCCTAATAATAAACCCATCAGTCCACCTGCCTGTTTTTTCTTCCCAATCCTACTTTTTTGTTGCCTTTGATTAAATTATAACCGTACAATACCCATGTTTATAGACATGAATCTTTCGTAACTAGCGAGGGGTAGTGTTACAGGCCCAGCCCTGCCACCAGTGCCCATGTGATGTTACCTAACACACACTGACCCGGGTAGATAGACCTGTCGTTGCCGTTCTGCTCTGCAGATCAATCTTCCTCCCCTTTGTTTATTATTAATATCCTATCTAGCACGATTCCTCCCCTGGGCCTTGATTAAACAGCCAAAAGAGGCTCAAGATGGCGACGAATCCAACGCAGGGAAAATCTCACTCCCCGCCAACTCGTGCCAATCCCTCCCATAGAAGTCCAAACGATCACCTGGCCCCATCGCCCCCTCAGGGGAAATCTGCTGGTCAGAAAGAAGCGACTCGGCCTCCACGGCGTCCAGAATATCCATGAAGCGCTGGTGCTCGAACCCCATGTCGTTCGTAAGAGCCGGAGGGCCGCCAATAATACTTCGCCCGTCTTGCGGGCGTATTTCCAGGTCCGCTGCAGCGGGGGTCGGCCGGGTACTAGTGATATAATTGGTATCGCTATGGGAGGAGGAGTCCTGGGTATTGTTGTCGTCGTCAGCGGCGGTGGTGGCGGTCTCGTTTCCGCTTCGGTTGTTATTCCGGACGATGTCGTGGAGGAGTAAATGGTCGAGGTGTAGCAGGGACATGTCGAGGCGCTGGACGGCGAAGTCGACAAAATCCGCCGCGCGGCTCATGACGCGCAGCGTCCATCGGTAGTCCTCTAGGCAGGTTTTGTAGAATTGGGTTTCCTCGATGGTTTGGGAGGTTAGGTAGAGGACTGCGGTGAAAATGCCGATGTAGACTAAATTCATCCCGGATGCTGGGGTACGAGTTAGTAAAATAAAAACAGCTAGTTCCCGCCGGGGCGTCAAAGGACGTACGAAAAAACCAGAAGGACTGGATTTGTTCTGCTTTCAGGCTCTTGACGAATTCGATGGATATAATGGCGCGTTCGCGAGCGGCTTCTCGGCAGACGCGGATGATTGATGGATCACAGGAGGAGCCCCTCAGACCGAGCATGATCGCTTTGTGTAGTGATATCTCGGCGGCGTAGTAGGCGAGGTATAGTGATGCTGTAGGGGACTTTTTCCTGGTTTTGGTCCGCTCCGGATGAAGTGAGTCGGGGAGGTCGCGACGCCATTCTCTTAATTTGATTTGGATTGGCTTGGCTATTTGCAGCAAGTTTCGAAACTTTTGCGTCGTTTTGGTCGCTCGGGCAGAGCTGGAAGGTGTCAGTATCAAATGAGGTCTCACGGAGGAGGAGGACTCACTAGAAAGCTCGTAGGATCTCGTTCACGATCTGGCTTAGCGAGATGAACAACTGAAACGACAATCGCCCAGCTTCAATTTCACCACTGCCCTCCTCTTGATCTTCGTCTTCTGCTGTCTCAGGAAAGTCTTCCTCTGTCAGAGCCTCGACCGTCCAGTCCAGTTCGTCAACAATATGAGACGGACGGCCATGAATCAGTGCCATCCTGGGCAGTTAATCATTAGATAATGTTTTCTGGGCTAGGCTCTGAGAAGGGGGCCATGGAAATACTCACCATTTATCGAGGATATATGTACTCCATGCCAGTCTCTTGCGCAGACTCTTCTCCCACGCTGGGATTCGCCACCCATCGCAGTCTAGGTGAACTCCCAACTCTTGCATTGTTGCCACGAGCTGGGCGCTGAGAGCCCACGCATCATCACCAAACGGTCGATGTTGGAGCAGGAGTATCCCTCCTTGTAATGTTGACAGTTTCGGTCGCGCCATTACATCATGCAAGCCTTTCCGAACGAATGGCTCGAGAATGGTTACGTCGGGTTTCTCCTGGGCAGACAGAACTGGATCATAATTCCACCAGTCGAGCGCTAGAAGGTAGACACCCCCCAGGCAGGACGGAGAGAACTCGCGATGGGTGCGCTCATATTTTTCTAGAAATACCCTGTAATGAAGTTCTTAACATCTTGGCCTCTATCTAAATGGAAGAAATAACAGGGCTTATGAACATACTTTTTGTCCAGCACTGGGAATGATGGGTGTACGATACGGAAATACAGATTAACTAGGCGTGGTCCATGCGGCATCACTACACGCTCAATCTGATCTAGGAGGTCAATCTCCTCTGATCGCACTTGAGTCCCGGAGTACTTCTTGAGCGAGAAGCTCGTGTTGGCTGAGACTCGACGGACACTACTGCGCGAGGGAAACGTATACTCATCCCTGTTGTCGAACTCGCAGTAGTCCAGCAGCAATGGGGTCCACGAACCGGAAAGGCCGTTGTACCTCGAGAATTGATGCTGCTGGAGTCCGAGGTTATTCTTCAACATAGACGGACCTTGGAGAGCGTCATAGTCTTCAATGGCATTTACGGTCCGTATGGAATGCTCATCAGTTCTACCTCTTGTTAGCCATTGCAATGGTATAATAACTCTCTCTCTCTCTCTCTCAATATAAGCAAGCAACAAGGTGAAAATTCTGACCTGGTTGTAGCTTCCGACAGAGAGTCCTGGCCCGTCTTTGCGCGCTTGGAGGGCCTCTCTGGCAATTGGCTGTCAAAGGTGCAACCCTCAGTGCCATACAACCGACAAAGTACACAAACGGTCTGGCCTGGTTCCACCACGCAGCGGCGTTTCCGCTGCCGACAGTTTCCACATGGCCGTGAACGTTTGGAGCTCTTCATCCTCAAGCGATGTCTGTGTCGGAGGGTTGATGGGGCGACCGAGTTGGATAGGAGTCACTGGTGCCAAGCCTTGGCTGCCTGAGGGGCAGACGCTAACCCTTTATAGTTAAAGCTTTTGGTTTGCATTATCATAACCCTTAGTCAGATATTTTGTGACAAAGTTATACCTATCTCTAGGTATGCAAAAGAAGTGGTATATCTATAGGAGGGTATCTAAATGTCTAAAGACCTCCTCGGCTTGTCCTGTATAATTTTTGAATACGTTGGGCCAACTCCTCTGAATCCTTCTTATTCCATGGCATGGCATGATGGTAATCAATCTCGAACAGTGATGCTGCGCTTTCGTCATAATATGTTGCATACTGTTGCCGTCCTAGCGAGAGGAACTCATCCCGAAGCCCGTGCATATGCACTGTAGGAATCCTGATAACCTGGTTATTCTGACCCATTCCTAGAACCACACCGGGTCATTAGCACCATGTCCATCTCCCCTCACTTGTTGGGTAGAAGATTCCAAAGTTTGGGGGTTAACTCACGATTTCCAACCTTGGTCTCCATTGGCCGACCCCCGCCCATACACATTATTCCAAACCGTAGTCGGATTGAAGGCGTAGGCGGGGCCAACCCCAGATCCTTTCTCCGTTGTTGGTCCAGGAGCAGCCCGCCAGCCATACGAGTACCCTGACTGAATCCCATCACCCCTACAAACTCTCCTCCTTGTCCTTCTTGTCGCTCCTCCATCAGCTCCCACATGCGCTCGACGCCATCGCGGCCTGTGTTCTCATACCCGCTTCCGTCACCCAACTCCGCTCCGGTTTCGTCCGTTCCAAACCATGATTTATACGGATCATAGTTGGGGAAGGCAGGGAGAATCCCCGGACCAGCAGAGCGGTCAAAGGGGCCCTCAAAGAACTCGAACTGGAAGTCTTTTTCCAGAAGAGCAATGAGGAACGAACATTGGATTTCATGGATCGCGGCGCGGGAGCCACCGCCATGAAAACAGGCTATTCGGGGGAGGTTTTTGTTCATGATCGGCGAAGACGGGGGAGAAAGAAAATGTCAAAGAGATGAGAGAATGTGATGGAGACTTTACATATGGTTGTTGCTGTTGATAGTAGAAGAGTCCAACCCACGCTTACATGTGGGGGGGTAAACACCAAACACCAGCTCCGACTTATCTTGGGTCAGACACTTCGAGGCTTACTACTATCTAGTTAGGGGTGTAAATTTTCTGACATTTGGTTAAATGTCGTCATATTTTACTTTACATTGGGGTTTTTTTTACTTTAGCCGTCATGATAAGTATTAAAACTTTTATCCTGTGGGGCTAGGTATAATTTTTCTGCTTATAAAAAATACTAATAAAAATATATTTATAAAATAAGCATAAAAAAAGCCGTCTGACCAGTATTTTTACTTTGCAGTCAAAAGTTTAGCTTTACCAAATATCACGACATTTGGCCTTTTTGACTTTCACCCCTACTACTAGTAGATAGTGTCTGGTACTTGGTCAGGTTTGTTTATGGGGGTATATATAGTCAAACCTAAGTCATGAGAACCAACATAACTCTAACGATTCTTCTTCTCTAACTTACGATTCCTAACCCCACTTCGAATTAGTATAGCGATTTTCTCATGTAATCATTCGATATATATCTAGGTTACCTCGGGTTCGACCTGTTTACGGCGATTGCCATTTACGGCTATTTCTCGGGAACTTCTATTTAGCTGAGCAATTATGTCCTCGACGAATACGAAATTTAGGCCACTCAATACATTAAACTCATCTCTAAATATCTGAGGTACCTACCAGATACCTCGTGACTCAGAGACAAGATGGTTTAGTTGCGCTGAGGCCTTTTATTGGATGTGGTTATCTGCTTATCGGCGGATTAGTAATTCTGGGGATGGGGAGGTGATCTGGGCTTCAACTTCCAGTTCTCATCGCGTTCGACTCATCTGTTTGCTTCGCTTAATGAGTCGCTCGTCCATTTTAACCATGACTGCGAGTGCATAGAAGCTCGCTTTCTTATTTATTTATATGTGAGGGGTTATGGGATGAGAAATTCCTGCCGCTGACCGATCGATGAACTACCAAACCATCCAGACGCCCGGCCGCACCGGTAGCAATAGCTTTTCAAACATGACTTCCGCCGACGATATTTCATACAATGGCCATGATGGACGGACGCTCGACACAGCTGATGATTTATATGACTCTTCTGACGATGCGGATGAGACGCCCGCCCGCAGTTTCACCCTAAGATCCCTCCTCGTTGGCCTCTTAATCGGCGCCCTAATTACCTTCTCGAATACCTACTTCGGCTTGCAGACGGGTTGGATTAGTACGATGGCCATGCCGTCTGCATTGATAGGGTTTTCAGTCTTCAAGGTGTTTTCCAAATACCTCTCCTACCCTTTCACCCCGATCGAGAACGTCTTGATTCAGACCGTGGCCGGAGCGGTGGGGACAATGCCATTGGGATGCGGGTTCGTTGGTGTTATTCCGGCCTTGGAGTTTCTCCTCAGAGACGGAGAGGATGGACCCTCGGGCGACGGCGGTGTCGGCGAGGGAGGTCCGCTGAAACTTGGGTTCGGGAAGTTGGCGCTCTGGAGTCTCGGGGTGTGCCTATTTGGAGTGGTTTTCGCCGTTCCGCTGAGGAAGGAGGTGATTGTCAGGGAGAAGCTAAAGTTTCCGAGTGGAACAGCTTCGGCACTGATGCTGAGGGTATTACATGGGAGCGGGAAGAAAGGCGGAACCGTGAAAGCTAGAACTAGCTATTCATCGCGGCTTCAGCGAGGGGAGGATGGTCCCAGAGTGCGCCCATCCTCGCGTGATTCCGAAGAGACGCGAGGCCTATTGGGAACGGACGATACACTGGAGGAACAGGACCGCGAGAAAAAGGACTGGAGATCGAAAATGCGTCTTTTGATTTGGGCATTCGTCGTATCTGGCCTTTATGTAAGACATCCCTCCCTCGCCTTTTCGAGTTTCGACCACTAAACTCATGTGATCAATAGACCCTCTTTTCCTACTTTGTACCCCGGATTCGCGATATTCCAATCTTCGGTCTCTCTCTTGCCCACAATTGGCTCTGGACTCTCAACCCCTCTCCAGCATATGTCGGACAAGGAATCATCATGGGTCCTTCGACTTGTTTGCATATGCTTATCGGCGCGGTGTTTGGTTGGGGGATCCTGTCACCGCTCGCCAAGGCTCGTGGCTGGGCTCCAGGACCGGTAGACAGCTGGGAAGATGGCAGCAAAGCGTGGATCGTATGGGTATCGTTGGCGATCATGCTCGCAGATGCTCTTGTCAGCCTTGGTTGGTTGGTCTTGAAACCGGCTGTTGGCCATGTGCCCCGACTGAAGGCGAAGATATTCCAAACTCCCGTCGGACGTTGGATCGGGGCCAAGAGCACGGAAACTACCGATCGTAGTACGTATGATTATTCAGTGTTGAGCCCCATCACCGAAGAATCAAGTGAGCCGACGGGGAGTTTCACCCAGTCTAGTGACGATGAGGATGCTCCTCCCTCTCAACTAATCTCCACCCGGACCGTTCTTATCCTTCTGCCCCTCACTCTGGCATTGAATGTTGTCTGCATGCACTTTGTGTTTGGCGACATTATATCCCCACTTCTTTCCACCCTCGCTACACTCCTCGCATTGCTCCTCTCCATCATGGGCGTCCGCGCCCTTGGAGAGACCGATCTCAACCCCGTTTCCGGGATCAGCAAACTGACGCAGCTCCTCTTTTCCCTCGCCACACCAGCGTCCCATTTCTCTCGCCGCACCGCCCTCGTTACCAATCTGCTCGCAGGCGCGGTCTCTGAGTCCGGTGCTCTACAAGCCGGCGACATGATGCAGGACCTGAAAACTGGCCACCTCCTTGGAGCCAGCCCTAAGGCCCAATTCTACGGCCAAATGATTGGCAGTCTGGTCGGCGCGGTACTCTCCACAGCTGTGTACAAAATGTACGTCAACGTCTACGAGGTCCCAGGCCCTATGTTCCAAACGCCCACTGCCTACGTCTGGATCTTCACCGCTCGTCTTGTCACGGGCCAGGGCCTCCCGCCTCGGGCGTGGGAAGCCTCTTTACTCGCGGGAGCAGTGTTCGTCGGCATAACCTTGCTCCGGATCATTGGAGCGTCCCCAATCGCAAACGGTGGTCGACAGGGTGTATCTGCTCCGTGGAGGGCTTGGATCCCGGGTGGTATCGCTGTCGCTGTTGGCATATTCAATGTTCCATCCTTTACTCTTGCTCGAGCCATTGGTGGGCTGGTTGCTTGGTGGTGGTCACGAAGCCATAAAACCGTGCCTTTGACACCTCCCTTGGGTCCAAGTGATGGCGATGACCGCAGGATTCGACCAGAATCGTATAGAGTCCATGATGGACGCTCCGAAGGAGGGAAACCCTCTGATCAAGAGCCTGGTGATGCGGATGCCGCCTCGTCGAGTGTAGTTGTATTAGCGTCTGGATTGATTCTAGGGGAAGGCATCATGAGTATTGTGAACCTTCTTCTCGCTAGTGGAGGTGTACCTCATCTCTGATAAACAAAAAAGACAAAAGAAAACGGCATCCGTACATAGATATAGATAGACAGCATTTCGGGCATACTCATGTTAAGTAGGAAATAACACGGAACATAGATTATATTGAATCATATACACCCATATCAACAAGTTACCTACCCACTTAAAGAAAGCCAATCATGATACCCCGAGGAAATCATATCAGTTTATAATTCAACCAACGTGTAAAACACAAAGAAAACGAGTAAATATCTACATCTAAACCTAGTGTTTAAACCCAAACACCCTCAAGAAACAACCCGAACCCCCTTACTGCCCCCGACGGTAGTATCATTCTCACGCGCTAACCATATCAAAGACCTCCGGCGTCATCGCCCCCTCCATAACCCTCCGAATCGGCGGCACCACCGAAAACAACTTCCGAAACCCCGCGAGCAACTCCGCCTTCTGCCCGCCAGCGTACCCAGCGAGATCGACCTGCTCGTCCTTAGCAAAGACAAACATGAGCAGGTGGTGCAGATCATAGATGTCGTCCCTTGTCTTGGCCACCAGGGCGTAGTGGGTGAAGTCGCTGTTATGCACCCAGCGGCGGAGCTTGGTGAGGGTGAGGATGACAGGGTGGAGGATGGGGACTGTATATTTTAGCATGTTTAGTATATGCCACTACCTAGGTGAGAACAAAAGGGGAAAAAGAAGAAAAAAAAAAAAAACTCACTCTGAACGTCTCCATCAGTGATGAGGTCAAGATCCATCTCCTCGGCGTCGAAAACGTACTTGGAGACGGTCTCGGCCGCGGGGAGATTATAGGGCTGGTTGTTTCCACCACGGAACAGGTTGATGTTGATTCTGCTGGTGTCGGTAGTCCTTTCTTGGGGCGACTGTTATGTTATATCGTTAGCACCCTTTTTCTTTCTTTCTCCTAGTTACTTGATGGAATGTGGTCAACTTACCAGGAAATAAACCAGCTCCTTATCCGGGGTGATGCAGAACTGCTGATTCTGGTCAATGAGCTGGCACCGGATGGTAGACAGGTCGCCGCCGACGAGGACATCGACGTTCTGAATTCAGGTTAGTAAAATGCTCTTTCTGAATAGGTGTAGGGGAGGGGAAAGGAAAGGCTCTTACGGAGGTTGTTCGCTCGCCTCCGAGCATCGACACAGCGTATCCGCCAATGTAGCAGTGCTTGACGCCCAGGTCATGAAGGCCCTTGCTCGTTGCGATGGCGGCGAGGTGTAGGTCGTGGAAGGTGGGTTGGCTGGCCATGGTGATTTGGGGATGGTATATATAGACTGAGGATATGGGATTTTGCGTGTGAAAGGGTTGCGAAGGTGTATCAAGTAGATGGATATAAGTTTGTAGTGGTTTTGGTGGAGAATATGTCCTTGAGGTGCCTCATTTCGGCCATATTTATATCAATTTCTAGACTCAGTAATGGTGAATCCTATTAAAGGGACTTCTCCGATGAAAAGGATTAAAGGTAGAAGACGGTGTTCATTGTTGTAAGCAGTATTTTGTAGTTGACAAACCTGCCCTAAAGGATCTTTTACACTGCACATCTCAGCCCTGAAAGGCTCATGGTTCGTTTGTTTCAGGAATACTGAGATAACTTAATGCTCTCAAGCCTGGCCAGCCCAAGGGAACCCAGCATGGGGTATTCACTAGCACACTTTAGAAAGGAAAAGAGAACATCTACTCCAATGAAACTAAGAAGTTCTTGGTAAACGGCTTCTTGTATTATGTACATTCATGGAAATCCTCCTTCAACCCTGTGGATCTTTAGTCTTGTATTTTTAGACCTGTGACGCGCTGGATACTTTTCTGATAGCAAACCCTAAAAAGGCCTTCGTGACTCACAGTTTTAATTCTTGAACTTGGCTGTTTTGCTTTATGCTGGAGATGGGGGAATCTCGGATGTTAAATCTGCCCGTGTTTCCCTGTGTAGGGGGTCAATCCACAAGTATGTTATTTTCTTCTGTTTCAGACAAAAGAGGTTCTTTACACAATATTGATCCTATTGGATATCAAAGCGTCTTTTCGGGCTTTGTGTTAAGTGTCCAAAGGGATTTCTTTGTCTTTAGGGCTTCGGACATCGAGTTCCCGCTTTACTGGAGGAACTTACCTTGCTGACATTCTGCAAGTTAAATTCTATTAAGCTGATAGAATTTGACTGATTGATTGATATAATTGGATATGAAACGATAAAGAGCGCGGCTTTAGGGCTAGACGTGTACGAATAAAGATCAATCTTAAACATTTGACCAGTTGGCTTCGGGATATGATTGTTTTAGGAGACTGGGTCAGGTGACATTATGAGGCTTACATAATATCACGTGCCAGCCATCTGATTCTCGTTGCAAACAAACCGCGATTTGAGTGATTTGCCAAATCAATGATCGACGCTTCAAATGAACACCGGGCAAAATGTCCATGCATCGGTTGCGGAATCGTGGAGTTGGATATAAAAACTGATTAATCCCGGTTATATATATGCTGCCCTTCCCTAGCCTGGGGGATAAGGCTTAATCACACACCAAATCATGGCATCATCCGAACCATGGGGAACATTCCTCCAGCGATGTCTGATAAATCGCATCGATGTGGCAGAGTTCAGGGACTTGACGACGCTGCTCTATAAGCGATACCCCATTGCGGAGTCGACGCTCCTCGATGTGTTGCTGGAGACGCGTCTCGCCACAGGCATCAAGTGGGATCCGCTCCTCCCATTGTACATAGACTGTCTGTGTAGGATGGGGAAGGCCCAGACATCCACCGTATTGACGTCTCTATTGAAATATTCGTCCATTAAGGATAAGCCACAGTCGCCTGGTTCAGAGGCGGCGGCCACGAAAACTAAATCCAAGAAATGCTACACGCTGATGACCGATATCAGGGTCATTCAAGATGCAATGCTTTCGGTGTCTACAGGCAACGCCACAAAGACGCTTTCCGAAACAATCGGGAGCTTTGCCGCTATCGTGGATTGGATTCAAGTAGTCGTGGCCTGGCATAATAACCACATGGATGCCAGCCAACAAACGGGTGGGCTGATGAGTTGCTCCGATGCCGTCCTTTTATTTGAGTCCCTCGGGATCTTGCTTGCTGCTTTGTCTGGGACCGCTCGGGGTTTGGAGTTCCTTTCCACCGACTCTCATGAAGGTATGTCATGTCATTCGCAAAGAAAGACGATTATTTTCCCCCCCATTTACCAACTTTACTGATACTCGTCATTCTTCAGCTTTGAAGGTTAAGCTCGGACAGGCGCTTTCTACCTATCTTCCCCTCTGTGTTGACGTATCATTGCCTCTGCGTAATCGTTTAGATGGGCTACAAAAAGAGTTCAATCTATACGGGCAACCACCGTCTAAAGAATTGGATGTTCCCATGATGAATGGAGTAAATGTCAACGCACTTCAGTTCGAGGCGTCTGTTATGGATGGGCCCGTCATTAACTCAAGAGCCGGTCTCTACCTATATATAAACTCCATGGTATTTCATTGCCTCAATCCTCACACTGCCTCTCACTAATCCTTCTAGATTGTGGGGCGCCCTTTGGCCGACGACAGTATACTACTCAATTTTCTCACCATTCGCTATGGAGTGGGTAAAAATGCCAGCACCTTTATAGCTAGTCACTAACGGTGTTCAGGGACACTACGAAGTCCTCATTGAGGAGGTCATCACAGCAACTTTTGATGTCCTCGCTAATGCAATGTATCGAAACGAATCCAGTCAAACCATGTCTCTGTTTCGATCTTTCCTCGTCAATAAATTACCCACTTTCTTTGCCGCCATGTTGGCCGCTTCCATGGTGTCCATGCCAATGGAAGTATGTATTAGCCATGCTCTGAGCAGGCTAGACCCCAATGCATTCCCGTCGTTTTCGCAGATGTTCGCCATGCAGGGAAACACGGTTCTGTCCGACGTGCGACAAGAATTCCTGTTTGCCTGTGCATCCCACAAACTGATACCAGAATCCAGTATCGAGCGTCTATTAGGCGAGAACCCCATGCAGACCCTTCCAGGAGGGGGTCCTTACATGAAAGATGACCTCGTTGCACAAATAGGCAGCAATCCAGAACGTGCCGAACAATTAATCGGGGAAATCGAATCGATGGAGGGTAATGCAGGCGCAATTGTTGGCGCTATTACAGAGGTGAGTTGCCATTAACCGACCGCCAGTCGACGATTTACTGATCAGATTAGGTTATGCATAATCTCTGCAGCCAAAAAGAGACAATGACATTGAAATACATCTGCACCGCTTTATCCCAGCGCCCGCAGGCACTCGATGTTATTCTACTTTTCCGTAGCTCGAAGCAGGTGTTACAACCCCTTTGCACCCTGATTGATTCATGGCATTGGGATGAGGATCAAGGCGAGAGCCAGCCAGTATACGACGAATTCGGGAGCGTCGTACTGCTAGTGCTCACCTTTAAATATCGATATGACCTGCGACCTTTTGATCTGGGCATCATGAGTAGCAACTCGTTCATTCTTAAATTGATAGAACGTGGATCTAGCTTCCAGAAGCTCGATGAGCTCACCGAGAAAGAAAACAAGAATCTAGGGGAGTGGATCGCCGCCTTGTTCATCGCAGAGGGGATCAGCGAGGAAACAATGTCGGCGTGCAGCCCTCAGGAATTCTACATGCTGGTCAGCACACTCTTCAGTCAAAGCATCGGGGCGTGCGAGGCCGGAAAGTTGGAGTTTGATACGCTTAAAGGAGGATTTGAATGTAAGTGCGCCTATTGTACTAATGTGAGGACATGTCGCTGATTATGGTAGATCTACTTGAGCCGTTTCTACTGCCTTCGCTTGTTGTTGCTCTGACCTGGTTGGGAAACCACATCTGGGAGAGTGAACAGGATCCGTCGATCCCGTTGAAGATGCTACAGTCACTTGTGAGCCCGAGTTCGATATCCGGAGAGGCAAGAGAAACCCACCGGACCGTGCTCAGCATCACCGCACGCTCACTCGAGGAGCAACTGAAAGACATCCGCACACGTCACCCGTCACGAACGGATATCAAACCCATCCTAGACGCTCTAGAACCCTGTCTCTCGTTCCAGCGAACGGGCAGCTCCCCGCGTCCCGAGCTAGAAGGCTGGACCACACATTCACCAGGAGGATTACTCGGCAGCATCCGGAACACCTTTCAATCACTGGTGCTGTGGAGTGCCAGCCCGGACGTGAACATGGCGCCTCCATCATACACCCACCGCCAGCTAATAGCCGGCATCCGAATGCTTGGGGCATCGCGTGTCCTCGGAGCTCTAGTTGAAGAGTTGAAGCTGCAGAGCGAGGCCGGCAGCGGCGATATCGCACTCGATATCGCCGCGACGATGCTCTGTTCCCCGCTCCCAGAGTCCTTTGCAGTGGAACAGAACAACCACCACCCCGTGGACCCAACCAAGGAACCAGTCCCCCGATGCCCAATTCTCACCCCTAGAGACGCACTCAATCTACTCCACGAGGACGTTCCAAAAATCTCCGAAAAGGACCCCTTACGTGCCGAGCTTATTGTCCGACTTTACCGCCGGGTGAATATCCAGATGGCCCCTCCAACGCAAGTGACGAATCTCGACATGAGCAACATCATCCAGAACATGCAGCTCAGCGTGGAGGGCCAAGATCAGATGGACCTTGACGCGACAGGGGTAGGGGTAGGGGTAGGGGTAACTGGCCCCGGGGTCCCGGATGACGCGGCCAACCTCAACGAGATCATGGGTAATGCGGCGGCCGCGATGGGGATGGATCCTGGACAGGGCATGGGCGGTATGGGTGGCCTCGGGCTTGACTCGTCGGGGGCAGGACTCGATAGCATCGACGATGTGCTGAATGCGGCGGAAATGAACCCGGAGTTTTTAGATTTGGATATGGAGGGGATGTTCTAGAAGCTTTATTATTATTATTACCCCTGGCTCTACTAGACACAAATATCCCAATCCAACTCATCCTAATGCACCATCATCATACCAGACATAACAGCCCAGTCCTTAACCAGCCTGACCAAATCCGAACTTAAATACACGCGCCTGAAACCCGAGCGAAATCAGCCCTCGAATCTGTAATTTTAGGACACCAGACAAACCTAAACATTCAACGCCTTAGGCAACCTCTGCACGGTCTCGGGGATGCCTGATCCGGGGGATAATTTCTCAATAAGGGCGAATGGACTGAAGGCTCGAGGCGCTTGGGCGGGGATCGGCGCAGCGAGTGCAAGAGAGAAGGCAGAGAGCGCTGTAAGGATGGTAGAAAGATTCATATTGGATTTAGGTATTGATCGGTTAAGAATGGCCTTGGCCTGGTGAGCAAGTAGTAGTTAGTACTGAGCAGGAAAAGACGTGAAGGTGCTTGAACCTGCAGGTTGAAAATAAAAAAAAATGAATAAATATAGGTAGGTAGGTAGTCATCGGGACGCGTCTGGATGGAATGGAATGCAGGATGGCTTGTTGTTTATAGTATTGATAGACTATAGAGGAATTCGACCGACCAAAGAAAAAAGGTTCTTACTATTGTTTTAGGGGTCCATACAGCCAAAATTCATTGGAGTGAATTATGATATTTACAGATTCATGCTTTCCAGACCAGACAGACCCTCTATATGTACTCCGTACCCAGGGAACTTAATGCTCAGAGACGAAAATACCAGCCATGCCCATGCCCTGGAAGAAAGATCGAAATTAGCTCACGCAGTCAACAAGAAGATGATGCGGGACTCACCGTTCCTATACACATGGAGGTGACAGCCACCCTCTTGTTCTGTCGGCGCAGCTCAGAGAGAGCAGTCACCACCTGGCGGGCACCGGTTGCTCCGAGGGGATGTCCGAATGCACTACGGAGTAGGGGATGTTAGTAAATGCATCGGTCAAGCTAAAGGCAAAATATATTGCGTACATGGCGCCACCACGAGGGTTAACCTTTGCCTCGTCGAGACCCAGCTTCTGAACACAGTATGCGCCCTATATTTTCAGTTAGCATGGCATTCTTAAAACCAAGGGGAAAAAAAAAGGCCAACCTACCATGGACGCAAAAGCCTCGTTGATCTCGAAAATATCCACCTCGTTATTCGTCAGGCCGAACTTAGCCAGAATCTTCGGAATCACAATCGACGGCCCAATACCCATGATCCGAGGCTCCAGGCCCGCCACAGTGGCACCCACGAACTTACCCACGATGGGCTGGCCCAGCGCCAGCGCCTGCGACCGTTTCATGAGGACCAGCGCCGCCGCACCATCCGTGATCTGGCTCGCGTTGCCGCCGGTCGTCGCGCTGGGCTGCCACTGCGGGAACGCCGCGCGGATCTTCCCCAGCGACTCGGCGGTCGTGCCGTACCGGATGCCGTCATCCCGATCGACCACGACGGTCTGGGCCTCGCCGGTCTTCGCGTCCCTGACGGTCGTCGTGACGGGGACGATCTCATCGGCGAACCAGCCGGCCTTCTGCGCGCGCTCGGCCTTCTGGTAGCTCTTGGCGGCGAACTCGTCCTGCATGCGGCGGGTGATGCTGAATTGGCCCGCGACGTTCTCGGACGTCTGGCCCATGGGCTGTGTGTTCTGGGAGGCGAGCGGGTGGGATGTAATCTGGGGGGACATCTGGGGCGCGCCGCCGTCAGCGTTGGTGCTCATGCTTTCGGCTCCGACGGCGATGCCGACGTTGATGGAGCCCGCGGTGATCTGGTTGGCGATGTTCTGGATTGCGAGCAGCCCGGATGAGCAGAAGCGGTTGGCGGTTGAGCTGGCTGCTGTTACGGGGAATCCGGCCGCGAGGACGGCGGATCGGGCGATGTAGGCTTGTCCAGGGCAGAGGACATTGCCGACGCAGACGTCTTCTACGAGGTTGGGGTCGAGGTTGGACTTTTCCCGGACGGACTGTGGGTTTGTTAGATATTTCGATATATATACATATATATTTATTTTCAAGGGGGGGAGGTGTACGGTGAGGAGAGAGATGAGCAGATCATCGAGGGAGGTATCTTTCAGTCCACCCTTTCGGGCCTTGGTGAGAGGAGTACGGACGGCAAGAGTGATGACCTGGTGAGTTGTGAGTATGGGAAGTAATTTATATCAATATTGATGTTCAATATGAAGACATACAACATCATCGGGGTTCTTGGCCAGAATGTTCTGCCTGGCAGCTGCAGCGGTGGAGCCAGAAAGCTGGCCGGCAATAGAAGATAGTCGTTGCTGCGGGGAAGACATGGCTAGGTTGACAATTTTTCGAGAGATAAGAAAGAGGATAAAAAATATGACACAGATTGGGGGGTATAACGATGGATATAGGAGTGAAAATCGAGAAGAAACAAGATCTCATGTAGATAAATGATATGCGATGTTCAATCAACCGCGGCTTGAGGAAGGCCAACTGGGGGCAATCAGCCGACCTCTCGCTTCTGAACCGAAAATCGGTTCTCGGGAGGGGAGCACTCAGCCAGGAATTGGAATCCGATGTTGTTCATGAAGGGAGAATTTAACTCCAACCTGCACAGCAGGTTGGAGGGCTGGAAGCCTGAAGCCGATGGAAATGCCGTCACACAGCGGTAAGATACCGTCACGGCGCATGGCCTCGGCTGTATCCTGTATTGATCCACATTGGGAAATGCGCCACAATTCCATACAGTACATACCGTGTTGTCCGGGGATGTACTGGTACCACCAGCTGTTGTTAGCATCTGCGGTGTATCGAGACCTACTTCAGTAACTCGAGTTTCTCTGTCGAGGAAGTAGGGGAATAAAAAAAGATCGAATTCTCTATCAGTCAATACTCAGCAGGACCTGAGGAGCCACGATTAAGATCGATCGTGAATTTCTTTACCCCGGTGGGGGTGCGAAGTGGATATGGCAGTTCCGCGGGGAACACTGGAGCATGGACCGTCTCACTCGCGGACCGAGAACTGGAACTAGTTGCTTGTACCTAGTAGTCATGGGGGATACCTGAGGTACTTCCTACCTAGGTACCTCCTAGGGAGCTGCATCTCCCTCTGCGTCAGGAGCGGCAGATCACGGGGTGGCCAGCTCCCGTCTTCGGATTCCAACTCGGTCAGTCTCTGTCCAACGCCTCAAGCGGGCGTCCAGGATTAATATTAATATCGGCGTCAGGGAAAGGGAAAAGACTAGACCTCCAAATTAAAAGAGCTGTGTCTAGCGAGGACCAGCGGAACCTGTCCTTGCTCTTCTTTCGAGTCAGCCATTGGCCAATCAATCCCAGGCCCTAGTCGCTTAAATACCTAGGTAGGTACCTATACGACTTCACTGCCTCGACACGACAATGGACGTTCTCTCCGAAATCAGTGTGCCTGTTGTGGCTGCGGCATCAGCTCTCTCCCTTGCCACGGGCGCCTATCTGAATGCCAAATTCTCCATTTCCACAGACCTAGCCCAGATCAGAAATGACCGCGCCTGGGCCACAAGGTTGGGTCGGCGCATTGCCGAGCTGGATGACACAACCACCATCTATGGAATGCTACAGCACATGGTGGTTGTGAAAGGCCATGGACCGAAGGAGGCGCTCTGGTTTGAGAAGAAGACATGGACCTATAGCCAATTGAAGGATTGTATGCTCCCCAGCCTTTCCCGTTGCATGGCGAGAACACGCAGGCTCATTAAGTTGATACAGTGGTGGATCGATTGGCGGCGCTGCTTCATGCGCGAGACATCCAGGCCGGGGATTTTGTCGGCGTCTTCACGACCAATTCGCCGGAGATGGTGGTGGCCATCTATGCCCTCTCCAAGCTCGGCGCTGTGGCGGCCCTCATCAACACCAATCTGCGTGGTATGCCTCCCAAACAACTCCCCTAGAGCGAGCTTAACTAAATCCTATATAGACGATACATTCACCCACTGCCTCAACATCTCAGGCTCCAAATCCGTCATCTCCACCCCGGACCTCTCGCAATTCGTGTGCTGCGACCTCCCCCATCTCTCCATCAACCTCGCCTCCTTCGACGACATCCCAGCCCCCGTCGACCTCACCCTCATCACCCCCGCCGACCTCCAGCAGTTCCCCGCCTCGACCCTCCCCCCGGCCAAACGAACCCCGAGCGACCTCTGCGCCCTAATCTACACCTCCGGCACAACCGGCAAGCCCAAAGCCTGCGCCATCCGCAACATGATGACCCTGGTGACCTCCAACCCACTCTCCGTCGACCTCAACCACCCAACCAAATACCTCCCCATCCGCACATACTCGCCGCTGCCCCTCTTCCACGGCACGGCCTTCTTCACAGGCCTCTGCTACTCCCTCGGCACCTCCGGCACGCTCTGCCTACGCCGCAAATTCTCCGCCTCGCACTTCTGGGCCGACGTCCACGCCTCCCGCGCCACCCGCATCCTCTACATCGGCGAACTGGCCCGCTACCTCCTCGCCTCCCCGCCCACCCCCGACGACACCGCGCACGCCTGCATCGTCGCCACGGGCAACGGGCTCCGCAGCGAGATCTGGGACCGCTTCCGCGCCCGCTTCGCCGTCCCCGAGATCCGCGAGTTCTACCGCTCCACCGAGGGCGTCGCCAAATACGACAATGTCGGCGTGGGCTCGTGGGGCGCCGGCAAGGTCGGGTTCGCGGGACCCCTCCGTCGGTACCTCGAGGATGACACGGTGATCGTGAGGTACGATCCGCGGACGGAGATGCCGTTCCGGGACCCCGCGACTGGGTTCTGCGTGAGGGTGCGCAGCGGCGAGGAGGGCGAGGCGATCGGCCGCGTGCGGAATCGCGGCCTGCTCACCGAGTATCTGGGCAATGGGGAGGCCACGGACGAGAAGCTCCTCCGGGATGTCTTTGTGAAGGGGGATCTATTCCAGCGGACGGGCGATCTGCTAGTCCAGGATCGGGACGGGTGGGTGAAGTTCCAGGACCGCGTGGGGGATACGTTTCGCTGGAAGGGCGAGAATGTGAGTGCGGGGGAAGTGCGCGATCATATCTGTGGCATCGACGCGGTTCATGATGCGGTTGTGTATGGTGTGAAGCTGGCATCGTATGTCTTATCCTATCCTATCCTATCCTGTCCTGTCCTATCCAATATCTGCGGATGATTGATTGATTGATTGCGCTAACGGTCTGGGATTCCTTCAGGTATGACGGCCAGGCAGGTGCGGCGGGGATCACCCTTGAGGACCCCTCAGAGGCGACCGAGAAGAAGTTTATGGGGGAGCTTCATGGCGAACTGAGGAAGAAGGGAGTGCCCACGTATGCGGTGCCGCGACTTGTGCGATTGATTGAGAAGTACGTCCTCCGGACCATGCTGGGGCTATGTACTAGCTCCTTTAGGCTGCGCATGCTAACCGCTTCGCTAGGGTTGCAACTGGGGTCACCTTTAAACAGGCCAAAGGTGATTTGGCCAAGAAAGGGTGGGATCCTCGAGGGGACTGGAAAGGCGACAGGCTATACTGGCTGAACGGCACCAAGTATGAGAAGTTGAGTGATGAGAGCTGGGCCTCGATCGAGAGTGGGCGGGCCAAGCTGTGAAGACTTTCTGTTTCTCTAGTATATGCTCTTGATAAACCCTGATATAGAGTATATTGTATATACTATGCTAGAAATCAATACATAAACCCAATACAAGACTATGCTAAGTTGAGGATTATCGTCCACCTGTAGATCAGCCCTTGAGTAATGGATACAATACGTAAACTTCGGTTCGGAAGATGAACGAAAATAAATCAAATTCGCGGTTCATATGATTAAGCTAATCTATTCGCTATAAATACAGTAGATAATAAAATAATTACGCCATTATAATGCTATGTATACGCTTTAAACGCTTGATGACCACCATCTAGAAGAAGGTAGGTCAAATGCATGGTTCAGCCCTCTTTTATAAGAGGGCGACCCGGGATTCGGGTCGTTGAGTAGGTCTTGGATACCTAGCAAAGTCTGTTTGATCGTGATGGCGGGCACCAGGCTCATCTTCATTCAAGATCGAGAAACAGACAATGTTAAGGCATAGATGTTGGCGCAGATAAGTGGCGGGAGCTAAACCTCTGGGCGAGCCCCAGACTGGATCATATGGCTCAAATAGCTCAACTCATCCATAATCTCCCGCATGGTAGCAGATGCTCCAGGGAAGGAGTTTCGGCTCAAGCGAGCTCGATCCTTGGGGCTGAAGTTGGAATCAGCCTCGAAAATGTCGGGGAACTGGATAGCGGAAGCATCTGGGCTTGGAGATATACCCAGAGCTTCAAGGGTTTTCATTGTCCCAAAGAAAGCATGTCGCTTAGGGTTACTTTCCATCTCCTCGTCATCCTCGACAATGCCAAGCCCAGGAATGTTGAGGTCAGATGGCGACAGCGAGACCGTCAGGCGAGGAAGAGGGATCTCAAAGCGGGAAGATTCGCCGAGAAGCGTAGTTGGCGATGACTCCGAATCCATAGTAAAAAGGAAGGTGTTGGGGTTACTGACCTCTTGCGAGGTTGAGGGGTCTGAGGTGTCAGAAAATTCGGCGGCCATGGGCATGGGGGATTCCTGGTTCTCAAATGTTGAGGAGGACGTCATAGACTCCGGGGAGATCAGCTCGGAATCCGTGCTCCACTGGGAAAAGTGGCTTCTCTCGCAGACAGAATCTCCGGCAGTCGATTCAGTCTCGGTGAAATCGGAGAAATGGCTACCCAAGGCCTCGGGATCTAGTTCTCTCTCGCGCGACGCAAGGTCGCGTAGCGCCTCATCCATGACAGAAGACGGAGTATTTGGCAGGGTGGGGAGCCTTTTGTTCATGAAAGTGAACGGTGTTGGCGTAATGGCCTCCTCTGGCGTTGATGGAGCATCGCATAACGCTGCAAGCACGGCCGGGCTTGATGGGGAAGAGATCGCCTTTTTAATAGTTCGCCACCGGGGTGTTTGGTCATTTGCATCGTTAGACCCAAACCATGCAGCGTTCGTTCTCACGGTCAGAGGGTTTCGCGGTGTAGGGGCACCAGCGGGTTTGGAATTCAGAGCCCGTCGCTCCTGAATAGATAAGGGCAACAGCGGGGATTTGGGAGCGCCCACGGAGACCGAGCGGCGGATTGAATGATCGTGCGCGTCTTTGAACTCTGGGGCATTCTTGGTGGATAACTGATGGACACTCTCGTTTGAATAGCTCCGCACATGATGACGATCCTCCTGAGGCGCCTGGTGCACATCAAGGAAAGGACGGTTCACAGTTGGATGTTCAATGCCCTTTTCTCCGTTGCCTGTGGGAGAGTTAGGAGAAGAGCTACTCCATTGCTTGAAGGCAGCACGAAAGCCCTTTGATCTCGGCGGTGAATCGGACCGAGAAGGTTTATCTTGAGTCCGGTGATACCTAATCTTAGGTACTCCGTTCGAGGGTTGGGATGTAGTCCTATTAGTGATGGCCCCTAGCGGAGAAGTGCTGAAAGACCAAAGCGGTGTTGGCTGTTGAAGAAGTGGGGGAGATGTACGAAGGCGAAGAGTCGGCTTTGGTGGTTGGCGAGGATTCATGTATTTATCCTCAGGGTTCATGGTCCTCTCGGTTCTCTGGGCACTCGGGCTCCTCCCTCGGGTGTGTGTTGGTACCGTTTCCGGAAGAAAGATTGGAACTTGGAGAATGTTGACAGGCTGCCCGGGAAGGAACGGGCAGTGCGTAGTCACTGGCTCTGCCTCGTTGTGGTATTCCACATCATCGTCCAGCAAGTACTATTGGGATGGTCAGACGCAGCATTCAATTGGAAGAGGGTGGGAGGCACGAACATAATACCAGTAGGTCCCGCCCATTTTCAACCCTCCAGTTCGAGCTGTAACCATCTGGGCGGATCCGTCGTAGGTAATATTTGTGAAGGTGTGGCATCCGCGCCAATGGCCAGGTCCAACACGCTTATCCCTTTCCATAATATACGGCCTCGAAAAGTTATCCCAAGAACCTAACAATTTGACGGATCGGACATGCGGACTCGTGCGGCTACAAAAGCAGGCAGTATGTTAGCGATGTTCAGAAAAGTGGTTTCCGGGAATGAACTCACAGCAAAAATGTCATTAATGTAGTGGACGACATGGCTGCAATTGATACTGAAGGAGTGCAGAAAACTCTGAAAGAGCAAAGGAAACAAAATAAAGGAGAGTTAAAGGATTAAAAGCTGGTGGGGAAAAGCGGCCGACTTCCAGCGCGAATTAACCCGTATATAAAAATGCTAAAGGAGTGATGTCCAAAGACCTGCCCGGACAAAATGAAGCAACAGAAAGAAAGGGAAAAGAAAAACAAAGGAAAACAAAAGGCGCCTTGTTGCCTTTAACGAAGAAAAAGTTTATGGGAGAGAATTCGAATAAGGTTGAGTTCTGACGGCAAGGTTGACAGGATAATATAGACTCAAGAGTCAAGTCCGGGGGCTTTGCTCCAGCGACAAAAATAACAACAAACAGTCCTGAAGCTGGCTAGAACGACCTGAAACCAACAGTCAAGACAACTCTTGGATGTCAATGATTCATTAGCCGCGACGGCGCAGGAGGTGTAAATTTGATGTCCCTGATATTCAGGGCCGCAGACGCTCAGAGCCAATGGACGGTGGGTTGGAAGCGCCGACAAGGCGGATACAAAACAAAGAGACAAAAGCAATTGGAAATCGGAGGCAAAAGGTATTGGCGCTTGCTGCAGGAGTTGAGCGTCTCAAGTCCAGCGTCTTAAATGATTCCACACGTGGCACGGCTGAGGTGAGAAAGAAATTGACACACCCGCCCACCGTCTTTGAAGAAAATAAAGACAATGATGAGATCGGGGAGCTACTGAGAATTAGTGGCTGGCGCAAATTGGTTGAGGACAATCGGAGAAACGGACGGGGTGGGTCGTTGGCCCGAAAACCATGGTGACTGGATGAACAATATATAAGTTAGCTGCTAGCTGAACATACTAGTGAAGAGAGGAATTTAGCCTCGAGTTCTCTCTCACCAGCGCGCTTCTCAAGGCGGTTTTGGAGGCCACACGTCAGAATGGGAACAGGCACAATCCCTGCGCTGAGACGCCAGGAACCACGGCTGAAAACGATCCATCGTATCAGTGCGCAAGCCGAGTGACGAATCATAGCATGATCCAAGCCGGGTTCCTGGACTAGGGAGCGAGAGGATAAACAGCGTGGCGAACCAGAAGTCGTAGCCTGGGAAACTACAGACATTAGGCGCCGAGCAGGGGGGAAACTAGTCGACTAAGGTACGTACTCCGTAGTCTCCTGAGTACCAGACTAGTGCGAACAGGAACAGGCAAGTAGCGCTTCAAGGGGCCCGGCTGGCGGAACATCACCTTCTCCGGCTATCGAATCCATGCTCACTCTGCAACTTCCGACTTCACAACAACCATGGACCACAAAACCCCTGTCTAACCTCCCCCCTGAAACTCACATTGACGAAGAGGAAGGAATCTCAATATACCACTTGCAAAGGCAAATTCCGCTTTTAATCCTAGTCTAGATGTAAACCCTCGCCAGAAGGATGGTTACCACCATCACCACTAACGCCACAACACAAGAGATCAAACCCTGCGCACTCTACATTCCCCGATACAACTGGAACCATACCTCTCCCCCCTAACACCACGTACCGAGAATCCCTCGATGCGCGAGGCGACAACGACGGCGCCGCATACTGGGAGTCTGTGAATGGGCAACATCCACGCTTATGTGGTCCCTGACGGATCACTAGGCGAGTTGGAATGCGTGAGAGGTGATTAGTATGCGGCACATGTACGTGAGCGCATGTAGGAGCGTACACGGGAGGGGTAGTCGAGGAGCAGGAGCGGAGAGGGGCAACGGGAACAAGACTGGGAGGATAGAGGTCAAGGTTTGGGAGGGTAATAGGGGAGAGTCTGGGAAGGGGAGAATAGCAAAGGAAGGGGAATTTCTGGAAGGGGTTTGGGAGGTCTACCATACTTGGGTAGGTATTTCCTAGGAGAGGATTGAGAAGGTAATTGTGGAGGTGAATGTGCTAACAACAGTTCTATGCCCGGAGTAGCGGAGAGTAAAGAGAATAGCCTGCGGAATCTGCTGTTTTGCCAGTAGAATTCAGGAAGAGGAATCTTTCGAAAGAAAAAGTAGAGGAGTTTATATAGTGGGCTCCGTTTCCTTGACCAGTTTCTCTAGCGGAAAATGGAAAACGGCGAGATGAAGAGTTTGATGGCAAGATAAGATCTCCTATTAGTATGGGGTGCAAGGGATTGATAGGCCTGCGATGTGCAAGTGTTTCAAAGCTTTCTAGATCATTCCCTGGAACCCTTGTACTTGCTTTCTACCTTTTATTGAAATTTGTGTGGATTGAAACCCCATTCAGACCTGAAGTAATGATACAGATTCGGTACTGTGATCCAAGCCCTTGGTGCCCAAAACTCTCTGCGCTGATCCTTATACTAATATATCCCTCGAAGGTTTTCCGCCCACTAACCTCTTGGTCAACGTCCGTGTCGCGAACACCTTGCTAGGCACCCCATATTGCCAATTATTAGTTCAAAAGCCAACGGAGGGGCACCTCTCTGCCCAAGGCGCTTCAAGTTTCTGAAATCGCAAAACGACCTGGTTATGAGCGTCGCGGATATGCATGAAGTAACCGGTTCATGACTATCATTTCTCATAATGCTAGAACCATCTATGAAATGTAAATCTATGTCTATAACCCAAGATAAAACCACAGCACAATCTCTGCTGCCACCTTCGAATCATCCTCGTCTTCCATCTGCCCCTCTACCAATGCCTTCTCAATCAACCCGACATACCTTTTTATGTCCTCTGGTTCCCAGCGAGCCCTTCTCCCAAACTCAATACACGTCTCGCGATTGACAAACACATCGAACTCAAAATGGCCCTGGTACGTTAACACCCTTCCAGGACAATAAAGTCCCTGCACGGGACAAAAGTCGCTCCCTCCAACGTTTATCCAGGGCGTTGGTAGCTGTCTTCCTTCCAGTATGGTCACCCAATCCCCATGAATCATCTGCAGTCGCATCTCATCCCTCACGGGTAACTTATCGCAAAGCATCGGGAACTGCGCCGAGAACTCCGGACTGAGAGATACAGCTGTGACCCCCATTTCTGATCCGGTGGGGCATGCTTCAACTTTCACACTCGGCTCTTCTCCTGTTTCCCTTTCTACCGTTCCGTTCTGAACCTTGGATAAATCCGGGGACGGAGACGACGACAGAAGCGCCCGCGCAATAATCTGATGTCCGAAACAAGACCCAAAGATTCGAACATGGGGATACTCTCGGTGGACGGTCTGGATGAAACTCTGCAGCGGGGTAATCCAGGGGTACTTTTCTGGTTGGTACGATGCGGCACCGGAGCCAGTGATTAGGATACCGTCTATCGGCTGCGCGAGGGGGTTCTGGTTTTCAGGTGCGTCTGCATTTTGGGGGCGAGAAGTCGTGCAGAGACTTTCAAGAGGCGGGAGAGAACCTCCAACGGCGTCAAAAGCTGTCGTGTAGATCGAGGATGGAGGGATGTTCAGACGTTCCGCGGCGGAGTGGAGAAGGGTGCGGAATTGTGTACTGTAGAGACCGCGGGCGGCATAGACGACGGGAACGGGGACATCCACGTCGAGGATGGCGATGTGCATCTCTCCTTAATAATGCCCGCCCTTGTGGTTTTTGAAGCTATATTGAGGAGGGCAGTGGGGGGAGATAGAAGAAATGAGAAGAAGCGGGGGAGGGGTAAAGATCTATTGATTGATAATGATAGAAAAATTAGATAGTGGCTGATTGGAAGGGATCTGATTACTGAATTAGGCAATTGGATTCGAGGGCTCTCTTATGCCATTACAACTACATGCTGAGATGGTATACTGTGAATCTTGCGAGAAAATATGAGAAGAGAATGAGGGTATTGTTTTCTGGATTGTATAGTGCAAGAGTGAGGGATGAGACTGACCCTGTGGGTGGGTTTTTCTCCACCTGTTTCTCATTCAACACGCAGTACCAGGACTGGCGTAACTCGGCCGGGAAATTTCAAGGAACCAATAAGAAAGGAAATAGAATAAACTACATCGATTTGACCAGTAGCAGGAGAAAAACTGTGGATGGTGAGTACCTAGGTAGGTACCTAGATTAGATCCTGCATCCTTAGTAAAAAAAGGGTCTGGTGGATTCCACCACCACCACCTTTAACCCTATTCCCCTTCAAATGTTAAGCCTTAGCAACCAGCCCTGGATAAACATTTAACAGACTCTTCTAATTCTATCGACCGTGTTCCTGGAGGTACCTAGCTCGGTAATGTACCTAATTGCTTGTGCTTTTATAGTTGCAGCCACTCACAGCCTCCAACCTCTAGTGCCGGTATCAGAATCACGCCTAATGACGCCATCCGCAACACCAATCACGTCCAGCCCTCCCCCAATCGAGTCGGTGCTGCCCTCCTATCAGCTTTGGATTTTCTGATCGTCCTGGCACGCAATGCACTCCACTATTTACGTCGACACACGAAATATTTGCTGCGAAGTATACATCCGATGGCTCTCCCGGCCGAGTGAGGGGAGGAGAGCTTTGCTGGGAGATCTTTATAAATATCCGGTCCATCGTGATAGCATCAAGAAAGCAGAGAAAAGAAGAAAAAGCCACCAGCAGAAACCAGTGACTCTCATTTGAACCCAGTACCTTGTACTTCTCGATCAAAAATGGCCGCTCTTGTTCAGCAACCCCCCGCCTCAGTGCCCCTCGATCGTTTCCCGGATGGCCTTAAAACCACTGGCCAACACCCCCCTCTTTACGACCACATCCAGCCCTTTGAGAGCTTCCCCAAGTCCATCTCCGGTCCTACCGTTTGGAAGGCCGAGGACTACAAGAACGCCCCCGAGCGATGGACTCATCGCTTCAATGCCGATGAGATCGCCGAACTCAGCGCTACTGCTGATGCCTTCCTGGCTTCCAAGACTCCTCTGACCGGTATCTCCAAGGTAAGCCTCCCAAAATCTCTCACTACTATCTTCAAGGGCTGATCCTAATTATGTAGAGCAACTTCCCCCTCCCCAACCTCTCCAAGCTCCTAGTCAGCCTCCGCGAAGATCTTGTCAATGGCAAAGGCTTCATCCTCTTCAAGGGTTTCCCCGTCCAGGAATGGGGCAACCACAAGTCCGCTGTCGCCTACATGGGTCTAGGAACTTACCTGGGCTACTTCATCAGCCAGAACTCCCGGGGACATGTTCTTGGACACGTCAAGGATCTCGGTGAAGATGCGACCAAGATTGAATCCGTCCGCATCTACCGTACTAATGCTCGGTACCTTACCCCGCTGTCCCCCAACTCTTCGGTATAACACGAGCTAATAAGATTAGTCAATTCTTCCACGCTGACGACTCCGACATCGTCGGGCTTCTCTGCATCGCCCGTGCCCTCGAAGGCGGCGAATCCGACATTGTCTCCTCCCACCACGTTTACAACACCCTCGCCGTCGAGCGCCCCGATGTCCTCAAAACCCTCACCTCCCCAATCTGGTACTTTGACCGCAAGGGCGAGACCTCCAAGGGACAGGAAGAGTACATCAAGACCAGCGTGATCTACCTCGAACGTGGAGAAAACGCTCGTGTTTACACAAAGTAAGCCTCCCTCTTCTCTCCCACTTCCCCCCACCTCCTTCCAAGCGTTCCCTGATACGAATGTTTGTTCCTTTAGGTGGGACCCCTACTACGTCCGCTCCCTCGGCCGCTTCTCCGATGCAGGCCTCATCCCCCCTCTCTCCGCCGATCAAACCGAAGCTCTCCAGGTCCTCGAGGCCACCTGCCAACGTCTCTCGCTCCACATGATCCTCGAGATCGGTGACATCCAGTTCCTGGCGAACAGCCATATCCTGCACGCGCGCACTGCATACAAGGACTATGCTCCGCCCGCCCCACGACGACATCTGATGCGTCTGTGGCTCTCGACGCCGGAGCATGAGGGAGGCTGGAAGCTGCCCTTCTGGGATAGCAATGAGAAGAAGAGGGGTGGTGTGCAGGTTGATGATCAGCCACCTGTTGCGCCGTTGGATGCGGAGTAGTTGGTTCATCTTGTCAAAAAAATATTTTTCTTCCTTGTCCTTTTTTTTTTTTAGCGGAATACCATTTATTTATTCATCTTCATATTTTATTTTGCATCTTGGGGATTATTTCTCTGTTATTTGTAATGCTTCTCCAAGTGGGGGAGATCAACAAGAGACTTGTATCTATCACTATTCCGTAGCACCGCAATCTTCAACATCATCACACAACATTCATAGCGAAACTGACTGTCTGACCTGGGCACCATCCGTATATTTTTTGGTAGGCTAGAAAGTTAGTCCTTGTATTTTAGCCCCATTCAAAATTTCTTTGTCACTTTTTTCCGCTTTGGAACCGTCCTTGTCGGTGTGGTGACTGTCACCCGCGAACTGCGGTGTCTAGCATGACTGCGACAAGAAGCAGTCGAACATGGCAAGGGCAATAATAACTTGTATTCAAGCCTTGCAAAACCGTCTGCTTTGTAACTCACTCAGCCTCCTCATTGTCATCCGCTCAGAACTGTGTCGGAATCCGATGTATCATTTTGTAGGAGCCGTACATGCTGGTAGATCTTGTGGATGCATTGGGTTAATGGTGGGTGATGGAGATGGCTTGAATTGTCGCTTGGCTATCGTTATCTTCAAAAATAGTCACCAGCTTCAAGCTATATATCCCTCCCATCCCGATGGCCAGAACTATCAGGACATAAATCCAAGGACTCCTATTTGTCGCCGCACTTTGCGGCCCCGGGGAGCGGGGGAGAGTGATTTCCCTACCATATCATCTTTATAGGGTTCTCCTCCCGGCCCCTCTCTTCCTCTATCAGCCTTCAATTGACAAGGTCCGTCAGCCAGGCGTCGATCGGTTGTCTGTAGAGTCGGATGGCCGTTATTCGATGTTTTGTCGCGTATTCAGCTGAATGCGCAAAAGGTGGAACCGAATTCCAAGTACTACTGCTGTGACACCATTGACCTCTCCCCGTCCCTTGACAGGATCCTGCCTCTCTCCAGGGAGCTGAAGCTTAGTCCTTCCCAGTACGTGCAAGTTGTTTCTCAATTTCCGAGATCATGCGACTTGCGGCGAGGCATCTGACCCTTAAGAAAGACAAGACCTCATATCAGCAGGAGCCAAGGAAAAGGTCAAGTCTAGATCATGGGGAAAGCAAAAATAAAACAGGAAAATATCGGGAAAGACGGGGGAAAATGCGCCACGAGGAGCCGGTGGATCAGCCTAGGGCCTATACTAGTCCTATATTGTTCCGCTGTTCGACGGCTGCGGCCGCTGAATGAAACGGTGTCCTCTTATGAGGGGCGAATTCCTGAAGGAACAAGGGACCCAAGAACCGAAGCGATCGTTTGATGGGACCATGAAGAGGACGATTAGTGTTGTTTCGATGTGAGTGGTCCCGCAGGCTTCCCCAGCCCATCTGGACGGAGCGGGTGCCGTTTCTAAAGAGCCACCCAAGTGCGGGGCCGGATCCGAGGTTGGTTTCGTAGCTTGAGGGACGGCGGCAAGACCCCGAGCTTCCCCAAGGTTCGTATCATGTTGATCGTAGAGATTGGCGAGGGTAATCTGGTGGGTAGTAGTGGGCACAGCACGTTGGCTTGCATCGCGCAATCTGGAAAAGCTCTTGGCTTTCTATCGGTGGGATTTAATAGGTGTTGGAGATGCTTCTTCCAGCTTCTCCTCCATCTCTGGCGCTAGCCATCTTGGGAACGGAGATCCCAGGCACGGGGCCCTTCCTAAACGGGTAAGCTCCACGAGTAAGCCACGGAGAAAGCTCCGTGTATCTCTCCATTCTTAACCCAAACTGCTACCAGAACTGAGCTGGCTGTCTCCATTGACACGGAGTTATTGGTTCTACAAATGGCAAGATGTCCCACTGGCTAAACTCCGGCAATAATGAAGATTAAATTCCTTCCCATTCCCGGCCTGTTGAGACTTTGCCCAAGTCCATCTCGCGGTAAATAGTCTTCAATTGGCCTCCAATTCCGACCGCAACCGACAGAATGGCCGGATTCTCGAAGCATGTTCTCTCCACTGGCTGGAGCTTCAGGGACAGTGAGGATCAGTCGCCGGATGCCTGGCTACCTGTCCCCCAGGTGCCATCAGTTGTGCAGCAAGATCTCCAGGTGAACAACAAGTAGGCGTTCCTGATCCGTATCTGAATTCTGGGGACGCTAATCGCGCCTGGTGGCATTGCATAGGCTGAAAGATCCTTTCATTGGCTTCAACGAACTGGATGCGAGATGGGTGAATGAAAAGTCATGGACCTACCGAAACACCTTCCAAAAGCCTGCCGTTCCAGCTGGGTCGACGATTGTCTTGGCATTCGATGGTCTGGATACTTTTGCCAAGGTCAAGCTCGACGGAGAAGTGATTCTAGAGGCTGACAATATGTTCCTTGCCCACCGAGTCGATGTGACCAAGGCCCTGGAGGCTGACGGCGAACACACTCTGGAGATTGACTTCGACTGTGCCTTTCTCAAGGCCAAGGAACTCAGGAAGCAAGATCCAGGCCACAACTGGGCATCCTTCAATGGAGATCCTGCGCGCATGGCGGTTCGTAAGGCTCAGTACCACTGGGGCTGGGACTGGGGCCCAGTCTTGATGACCGCCGGTATCTGGAAAGAAGTTCGTCTGGAGGTGTACTCTGCCCGAGTGGCCGATCTCTGGACAGAGGTGGAGTTGGCTGCAGATCATCAAAAGGCGCAAGTATCAGTTTTCGCTGAGGTTGAGGCTGCCGACTGCAATGGCGCCTACAAGACCACCTTCACACTTGGTCTCAATGGCCAGGAAATTGCCCGTGCCGAGGCTACTCCTGGAAACAAGGTCTCGAGAGTGACCTTTGAGGTGGATCAGCCCTCTCTTTGGTGGCCCAACGGGTACGGAGATCAGACGCTTTATGAAGTTTCCGTGGCTCTGTCCAAGGGCGATGATTCAATCCACAAGGTTTCCAAGAAGATCGGTATTCGGACTGCAGAGGTCGTCCAACAGCCTGACAAGCACGGAAAGTCCTTCTTTTTCCGAATCAACGGGGTTGATATCTTCTGCGGTGGCGCATGCTGGATTCCCGCCGACAGCCTGCTTCCTGCGGTCACACCAGAACGCTACCGCAAATGGATTGAGTTGATGGCGTTTGGTAACCAAGTGATGATTCGGTATGCTTTCTTGTTCACATAAAATAATACTGAGCTTGTCTAACCGTCAATAGTGTTTGGGGTGGTGGTATCTACGAGGACGATAGTTTCTATCAAGCCTGTGATGAAATCGGTGTGATGGTGTGGCAAGACTTTATGTTCGGCTGCGGTAACTACCCTACCTGGCCTAATATTCTCGAGTCGGTTGAAAAGGAGGCTACGTACAATATGCGCCGACTGCGTCATCATCCTTCTATCGTCATCTGGGTTGGCAACAACGAAGACTACCAGGTGCAAGAACAGGCAGGCTTGACCTACAATTACGAAGATAAGGACCCGCAGAGTTGGCTCAAGACCGACTTCCCTGCTCGCTATATTTATGAGCACCTGCTGCCCAACGTGGCTAAGAAGATGTGCCCGTCAGTCTTCTACCACCCGGGTAGCCCTTGGGGTGATGGCAAGCCAACTCCCGATCCCACAGTTGGTGACATGCATCAGTGGAACGGTAAGACTGGCTATGATCCAAGGCTGTGCTGTAGCTTTGACTAACAGGTCTATAGTCTGGCACGGAACACAGGAAAAGTATCAGATCTTCGACACGCTTGGAGGTCGATTTAATAGCGAATTTGGAATGGAGGCATTCCCCCACATGGCCACCATTGACTACTTCGTTGAGAACGAGGCAGACAAGTTCCCCCAATCCCACGTCCTGGACTTCCACAACAAGGCAGATGGACATGAGCGAAGAATCGCGACCTATCTTGTTGAGAACTTGAGGACAGCAACAGATCTGGAGGTATGAGTCCATTCGCGTTCTACACTTAGACTTCCTGGCTCTTCTAACTTCAGTTTGACTAGACCCACATCTACCTAACGCAAGTTGTCCAAGCCGAGACGATGATGTTTGGATATCGTGGGTGGCGCCGTCAATGGGGTGACGAGAGACACTGTGGTGGTGCCCTCCTTTGGCAGTTGAATGACTGCTGGCCCACAATCTCTTGGGCTATTGTCGACTACTTCTTGCGCCCCAAGCCCGCCTTCTATGCTGTTTGCCGCGTGCTGCGACCTATTGCCGTCGGAGTGCGCCGTGAGCACCACGACTGGAGTGTGTGCCACGCGCAGCCCCCGAAGACCAGCAAGTATGAGCTGTGGGTCGCCAGCAGCCTGCAGAAGGAGGTTATTGGAAAAGTAGAGCTGAAGTTTATTTCTATCAAGACTGGTCTCGAAATCCGAGACAGCATCGTGCATGAGAATGTCACTGTTGTTCCCAACGGCACCACCAACATCCTAGATGGCGTCATTGACCATGCTGTGTCTGAGCCCCATGTCCTGGCTGCCCGCATCTGGGTTGACGGGGAGCTCGTCGCTCGCGATGTCGACTGGCCCCAACCTTTCAAGTACCTTGACCTTTCCGATCGTGGGCTCGAGGTGACCAAACTTTCCGAAACCGAAGATGAGCAGACATTCCAGCTGAGCGCCAAGAAGCCAGTCAAGTGCTTGGTCTGGGAGGAGCGGGAGAACGTTCGTCCCAGCGACAGTGCGATCGATATCGTCCCTGGGGACGACCAGGTGGTCACCATCAAGGGCTTGAAACCAAGTGATACGCCCCTGTCATATAAGTTCCTGGGGCAGTAGAGTTTAGACTTGCACTTGAGGATCTCCTTGACCACTTCAATCTGTCTCAATAAAAACAAGTTCCGTCCTCACTAGATAAAGGTCTCTACATTTACAAACAGGCCACAAAGAAACTTTGCAGGAACTCATCACTATATTTAAAATGACCGCCAAACTCTATAATATCAACCTAAACCAAGACCCCGACCATCCTATACCAAAATCAACCCCCATTTAGAACGCCCTCGCCGGCCTCAACTCCCCAATACACTCCCCAAACCCGACCCCCGACCCCTCTCCACCCACAACAGCCGACATCCTCACCACATCCCCATCCTGCAAATAAACCCTCTCGGCCCCATCCCCCAGCTTCACCGGTACCTTACCCCCCTTCGTACTCTCCAACAAACACCCATGCTCCCCGTCCTTCTCCCCACTTACCGTCCCCGTCCCCAATATCTCCCCCGTCCGCAGATCACACCCGGTACTCGCTAGATGCGCACACATCTGCCGATGACTCCAGAACATCTCCGCCGC
This sequence comes from Aspergillus panamensis, assembly GCA_027569225.1. Lineage (NCBI taxonomy): Eukaryota > Fungi > Ascomycota > Eurotiomycetes > Eurotiales > Aspergillaceae > Aspergillus > Aspergillus panamensis. The sequence goes on along the minus strand of JAPDER010000081.1, from coordinate 53,928 downwards.
GTTGGCCTTGGCCAGCACGGTCGTCTCCAGTTTCCCACCATCACCATCGGCAGTAATAGAAGGAGAAGATGCTGATGGATGGAGTAACTCGACCGTCATGTCGATGGCATAATTGAAGTCTTTTTCTTCTTGTAGATGCTCCGGGAGAGACACCCGGGGTTCGGGTCCCGCCGCCTTGAACGGCTCCAGGGCCTCGAGGGTTACGATCCAGGGTGAGATGGTCGTGCCGAATGCTTTGCCGTTCAACGGGCCGAGGGGGACCATCTCGCATCCTTGGATGTCGCGTGCTTCACCACCTAATATTAGCATGTTCCTTGACCTAGTACCGTACCCTGCCCACCCTCCTGCAATCTAACAAACCGGAAAAAAACGCAAAAGGCAAAGACAAAACAAAACAAAGCAAAGCAAAGCAAAGCAAAGCAAAGCAAACGAAAGGAAAAAAAGAAAAGCAAACTAACCACTCCAATCATTCACCACCACCAACCCAAAAACATGCTCGTCCGCCTCTCTCGCCCTCAACCCCGTATTAACCGGCACAGGCCGTCCAACCACCACGCCGATTTCCATCTCGTAGTCCATCGCCCTCGACGGCCCGTAGACGACGGTCCTAGGGACAGGGTTGGCCCGATCATAGAAATGGCCGAGGGGCCGCACGATGGGGGTCCCGCTGACGACGATCGTGGATGTGCGGCCTGTGTAGCCGACGGGGAAGTAGAAGAAGCCTGGTGGCGGGGTGGGGTCGTTTAAGATGGCGTTTCCGGCGTTGCGGACGTGGTTTAGGCTGCAGCTGAAATCTAGGATCAATCGATCAATTTAGTGATTTGGAGATTAGAGGGAGGGGAAAGGGAGGGAAAGACCGGTGAATCCGGGGATGGAGACGGGGAGGTGCATTTGGACATTTGCGATGTCTGCGGTCGAAGACGGAGGGAGGGCGGCATCGAGGGCGGATTTGGAGAGGTGCGATTGCAGGTGGGTGCGGACGGCGCGGTGGGTGAGTTTGGGGAGGGCGGCGTAGTCGTTTAGAGTGGAATTCGTGAAGACGTTGGCCGGGAGGGAAGGGATGGTGTTGAAGAAGCCGGATTGCTGGAGGTCACCGAGGAAGATGACGGTGTTGTGGAGGCGGGTTGCGCATTGTTGGGGGTGGTGCGGGGAGGAGGAGACGCCGAAGGGGAGGTTGTCGAGGGAGAAGTGGTGGTTGTAGAGGGGGGAGGTCATTTTAACTATCTATATTTGAACAATCTGAACAATCCGAATGAGGATACTACAATGGACCTGTAAACTAGGAAGAAGGATGCTTTTGTATGGCGAGTTAAGATGTAGCTGCTTCTCCCCACCGATCCGAGGTGTCCACATCCCGAGTGGGATCTATAAGTAGCCGATGCGGGGCCCCCCACTAGTTTGAATGAAAGACATGTACAGGGGGAGCTGGAACATTCAATAAGAAGATCGATTAATTAACGGTCTATATAGGTATCTGATGCAAAAGTCTAAGCTTCATGACTCCATAACTCATAAAACCCACTTTTCAATCGCAGCGCAAAAAACATCATGAACAAAAGAAAAGCAACAGGAAAAGCAAAAAACAAAGAAAGAACACAGAAATGGCCAAAAGAAACACGTATCAAAAAGTCTAATAATAAATATTAACAGGTCCCATTATAGAGGTAGTGGGATCAAAATATTCATGCTGGGGAAAGGCCCAGCTATGCAAGGGTGGTTGGTTGGTTTATGCTGGAAAGATGGTTGGTTTAGACCTCCAAGGCCTTCTCCTTGACCGGCTGCTCGTCTTCCGAAAATGCGAAGCGAGAGAGGCGACGAATAGATGCACCCTTAAAGTAGAAAACGAAGGGGATAAGACAGCAAGCCAAAGCAATGAAGGCAAGCAGGCTGCTGGCCCATTGGTCACCCAGGCGATGATACATCTGCTCGGTGAACAGGACGGTCGAGGCACCCCAGATGGAACGAATGAAGGTCTTTGCGGCAAGGGCAGAGGCAGCCTGGTGCTGGTACGTATCAACTATTCAATGCGTTAGTATGTCGATCTTGAGGAGAGAATTGCGAAAAACATACCGAGGTAGTTGTTGGCCGCGTTGTACAAGAAAATGAAGCCAAAGCCGACACACCAACCGCCGATGGCCGGTCCGAACCAGTGGATATTAGGGTAGGAGGTCCAGGCGAAAATGAAGAGACCGATGGGGATGAACCAGCAAGAGAACATCATAGGGATGAGACGGGCTTCTGCCGGGGGCTTTCCACCAAACTTTTCGTAGAGGGAGAGATAATGAATATTGATGAAGGGGGCGCAGGCAGCGCTCATGACAACACCAAGAGCGAGGGGAATAAACATAAGACCAGTCGATCCGGCGCTCCAGCCCTTGCCTTCCTGGTAGACAATAGGATAGGCAACGAAGAACATGTAGAGAAGGCCGTAAAGGACAGACATGTACAGCGAAATAAACAAAACGATGGGCTCCAGGAAGAGAAGCTGGAAAGGTCGGATGAGGAAGACGCGGAGTCGCTCTGCCATGGGGCGAGCATCCAGTTCCGTTTCGGTCACGTACTTGTCATCATTTTCAGTCTTGCGGAGCTTCTCCGCACGTCGCTTCAGAATGGCCGGGGCATAGGTTTCAGGGACAGTGAAGGTAATCAGGCACCAGGCGACGAAGGCAAGGATGAGTTGGAGCCAGTAGAGCCATTTCCAGCCGGCTGCGTCTGAGAGGTACCCACCAGCCAGAGGGCCGATGGCGGGGCCGAGGAAGGGACTGGCGGAGAAAGCAGCCATGGGAACCCCACGCTCCTCGTTCCTCCACAGATCGGACAGGGTCCCGCCGACTAGTGTCATGGGGGCACTAAAGGCGATACCATCGATAGCACGGCAGACAATGAGGGTTCCGATGTTGGGAGCGACCGCGCAAGGAATGATGAAGATGACCGCGAATAAAAGGGTAATAATATAAATCGGCTTGCGACCCACCAGTTCAGAAGCAGGAGCAAATGCCATGGGACCTGTGGGAAGGAAGTCTTATTAGCTCCGATCGAACAGGGTAACGATGAGATACTCTCAGGGGTCATACCAACACCAAATCCAACAACGAAGACGGTGACCAAGACGAGACCGACCTCACGCGATACGCCAAAGGTCTTTGCGGGTCCCTCAATGTCGGCTGTGATAACACTACTCGCGAAGGCGACGACAAAACAGGTAAAGGCCACAACCATAGTGCAATACCACTTGTAGGCCTTGGACCAGTTCTTCGGATTCTCGGGGTCGTCAATCGTGAAGGTAACTAGCTTGTAGTCCTCCATCTTTCCCTTGGAGGACCTAACCGGTTTGATGATGTTGCCAGTCTGGGTTTCAGTGGTATACTCAGCGACGGTGGCATTGTCGGTGAGAGTGCGGAAGGGCAGATCGGTGGGATCGACTTCGCCTCGAGCGGACCCCAGGGTTAGGGTCCGTGAGAGGGATTCGTCCTGACTGTCGGCGGGGGTGGGAGCCTGCATGTTGGAGGTGGGCAGGAGGGGATATGCTGTGAGACCAGACTAGGGGAAGTCGAGTAGATGCGCTGAATGAATTGATAGTGATAGGAGATCCATTCTTGGAGCGGTCCCTGGGGAGTCTTATATAGAGTATAACGGATGTCATTGAGTGCAAGGGGAGTGGATACAGAACCATAGATAGATAGATTCTGATGTTAGAATTCCAAGCGCTGCAAAAGTTGATCCGTGATCAAGTTCAAACCAACTACCCGATTGGGAAATCGACTTCGGCCCGGAAAAGTCGCGGGACCCACGCGGGCGCCCGTTCAGGGCAGAATGCTCCGAGCGCTTGTTTGGGCTGGCATTGTGCAGCCAATCAGATTGCAGAGTTTAACGTCTCACTGCAGAATAATCAAGAATGACGTAGTTCAACCATGTACTGTGCTCCGTACAAAGAATGTGTTACACTGCAAGAAGAAGTTCTCCATGAAGCTGAACCTAGCACTAGTTTTGCGAGTGGGGCTAATATTGAAATAAGACTTTTACAAGACAGTAAGTAATCCTTCAAGGTTGCTCTTTCGTATACTGCCACCGATCAGTCAAGAATAGGTCCTTGTTATCATCGAGGATGGCAGCGGAGGATAAACAGATTTCGAGATTCAGAATGCAACAAGTGGAGTTGGGACGTCTCCAGGTCAGAGATAGTCTCTTCCCCCATAGTTGAGGAGAAAACCCCAGGCACAGCCCGCATGGATATCTACCTACCTACCTCTAGGAAGAGAGCCATCTCTCTGACGTCACCAGGCCCGGCGCTTGGGCTTTTTCCGGTAGTTGGGATTTTCTCGGTGAAAGAACGGCATCCCGTCATCCAGACCCAGACAAACGCCGAGAAACACCCAATTGGGTTTAGGTCTTGGCGCGATCGAGGTTGGGTTTCCACGCTTTGGATCACATTCGATGCCGATCTCGCGGCGTATTTCCTGATCGGGAAGCTTCCTCCACACACCGTGGAAAAAGAGATAAACAGATCAAAGGCCGGTGGAGAGCAATAAATTTTTTAACGCTAAAGTCAGGGAAAAGACCTGGGCCTGGGCCTGATCTCTTCTCGAGGACATGTCTTTATTGGGGAGAACTTTGGGGGCTGAACAACCAAGGATAACTTCAGGTAGGAGTACAACTCCTTCAAATTCCCACTAACTAGTACAGAAACTGCGAGAAAAAAGCATAATAAAAAGCCTGGCTACTATAAAAAGAAAAGACAAAAAGGGCCATAATCTTCGCCATTTCGGAAAACCGGACTCCCCGTGAAATAACCCAGAGCCACCAGTGTATCATATGTATTGCAGACCTATGCACCTCAAGAACTTGGGAAAAGGAGACAGAAAAAAGCAAAAAAAAAAAAAAAAAGGAAAATAAAAAATCGGCGAGAAATCGCCAGCAGACTACCTGAGAAATGAGATGTTGAGAGGCACGGTTACCAAGCATACCCTCCATTCGTGATATCCAAGTCATTGCCGGTCCAGTCTTCATCTCCACTAAGCTCATCATCGAGGAAATCGTGTTCATTAAACTGCGTGTCGGTAGGACGGAGGTTGTCTATTCGAATTGTTACCACATCGCACATGCCTTGGGCGCCGAGTTTGTCCTCGATGTGGTCGTGATCAGTTTGTTGAGTCTGATGACTCGACTGCAAAGGGCTATCACTTTTTTCGACCTCTGAGAATTTCTGCCCCGCAATTCGGGCGCTTTTCCGTTTAGATGCGGTAGAAAATCCACTATGAGGGGCATCCGAGTGCGACTGGCCCTCGCCTAGGGCCGGAGTTGTTGTTCGAGGCCCCAACGGACGTTCTGCGGCTCGTGGAATACTACGGCGGTTCGGATCCGGGGGTGCACTGCGGCGGAGGAAGACTCTCTCCATATTTCCAATCCATTTCTCACGGAAGGTCGCGCGGTCGCGCCATCCAATTTTCAGGATTGCGCTGATTACCAATTGGCGTAGGTCTCGCAATTCAGGAGCGGCCTCAATGAGAGAGGTGAAGAACACCTCAGCTGTCGCGTCATCCCATTTGCGTAAATGAATCAATTCGAGGTTTTGTAGGGTGGTTGGCCAGGTAGGGATATCAGATGATGAGAGGAGCTCGGCAAAATGAGGTTTAACATCGTGATAGCTTGACCAGTCATGCATTGAAAAGTCCACCTTGAGTTTCTCAAGTCTTTTACATGATTGGCCCAGGCCAACAACGAATGAAAGGCTGAGATGACGGTTATGACTGAGATTTAACTCTCGAAGACTGTGACCATGTGAGGCGAGGAAGGGGATAAAGTTGTGCTTTGACACATCATCACAGTTGTTGATTATCAGCGACGTCAGATTAAGAGGAAGGGTTGGGAGCAGTTGCTCATTCAAAATGGAGCATTCCACGAACTCTAGACGCTGAAGGTTCGGAAGCTCCTTAAGTGCTGTAGCCAGCACCACTTCTCTTTCAATAGACATATCAGCAACTTCATCTCCATCGAGATCTTCTGCCGCAACATGCAGAATCCGGAGCTCTTCAATGCCTCTAAAGGAAGGTTGAGGATGCTTCGCCAGCATCAGCGGTAAAAGTCTCTTTGTTTCCAAGAAGCGACTGTTCCAGTCCCAACTGCGGAGCCGGAGAGAGGTCGACTCGATAGAGGCAAAAAGGGATTCGGGATAGTTCCATTTCGAGCGTGGAATTTTCCAGTGTGGCAGACCCACAATATGGTCGTCATTGTGGTACAGTCGGAGCGTCTTTACCTGGGGGGTTCTCTCGATCAATCTAGATAAGTCGAAATAGCCCAGGGCAGGTCCACTTTTGTACACCAAGAGCGTTTCGACATCGACAAACAGCTCCTTGATTATATTCATATAATTCATAGAGACCGAGTCCTCGGGTTGAGATAGTAGATTCAGCAGGCCATGGGAATTGGCAGCGGGGATCAATGGAGGGGAATAGTAAAGAGCAGCCAGCGCAGGCGCACAGAACCCCCGGCATAGCAGAGCAACTTTGACAAGCCAGCTAACGGATCCATTCCTCCCGGCGGTCTCTTCATTGATTAAGGGGTACGAAGCGAGAAGAAATATGTCGAAAAGAATGTAATAAGGAAGGCTTTGCCACGGTGGGATTCTCCCAGATTCCGGGAGAGCAGGAGCGGACTCGTCTACCCTCCGGCGCTTATGCATCGGACGCCCTATCTCAAAACTCTTCTTGGTTGGAGACCTTTTAGCCTTCTTTGCCTTCGACCTGGTCGTGATGCTTCGAGTATGCGTAGCGCGGGAAGAAGTGGTGTTGGCGACTGGTTCGGGGAAAGGATAGGTTCGACGGGTTGGGAGTTCGGCCGGTAAAACAACATCTGCATCTTCACTCTGTTCATTCTCTTGTCCATCATCCGAAGAATCCTCACGGTATGTTCCTCGCATGCGGTGGGGGTCGCGGGGGCGCAAGGAGAACGGAAAGCGCCTCGAGCGGCCCTCGGGTTCAGTATCTTCGTCCAGTCGATCTTCGGAAGCGCTATCTTCGTGGTAGGACTGGACTTGAGTGCGACTCGAGCGAACGGGTCGAGAGCGACTGGCGCGGACTTGAGGGTGGGATTGTAACACTGGAGCCATTTCGCCCTACAGCCGGATAAGGAAGCAGAGGGACAAGGAAAATTGAAACATGATCTGCCAGACCTGGCGGGCGTTAGGATATGTTGAATCCCCTGCTCGTATGAGGCAAGGCCACGATCATCATTCCCTCAGAATTGAGTGACTTGTGAAGAATTCAAAGCCGAAGAAAAGGAATCGGAGGCGAATGGGCAGATGGGGGGGATGTGGAAGTGATGATGTCGAGGTTTATCGATAAGACAAAGAAAACGGAAGTCTTGCCTTCCAAGGCGGGGACCTGCCTGAGGAACGGAACTGGAGCCTGGGTGTTGTGGCCTGAAGCGGTCTAGCTCGCACGTGATCAGCCAAAGTATCCATTTTTTTTCTGTCCTGAGGCCCCAATTCAGTCGGTTATTGCGTGCTGAAGCAAAATATTGGACAATGTACGCTTTGAAATCCTTGGTGGGATTTAACAAGTCTAAGATATCAACTCTCTTGGGACAAAGTCGTCGTCGGCGAGAGAGAGAGAGAGACCCTGAATGACGCCGGAGGGAACCATAGCAAGCTGGTCCGGCACTATATATTTTTAAGATTGAAGTGTTTATCAAAAACAATAAATTCGTCAACTTCATTAAGTAAAAGAAAATAGAATACTATTGTACAACAGTGAACTCAAGAAAGCTAATGTCGCAAGCTAACTTGAGTTCCATTCTTCGAACACAATGTCAGGGTGAGGTTTTCCACCCATGGGCCAGGGTCACGGCTCTCCAACACCGAGTACTGCTGTGCAAGACGCACAGTGATATACCCTGCTTCAGTCAATGCGTATTGCTGGCCAACGCAGATTCGAGGGCCGCCGTTAAACGGAAGATATTCCCATCCAGGGCGCAGGTCGGCCCATCGCTCCGGTCGATATTCCTCAACATCGGGTCCAAAGAATTCTTCGCGACGATGCATGGCATACACGCTATAGGCGGCAACAGTACCCTTCGCTAGGAAAACCGGGGAGCGGCCGTCGGGGCCACCACCGACTGGGAGGACGGTGTCTCTGATAGCGGTGCGAGAGTTGACCGGAACCACGGGGTGAAGACGGAGAGCTGGAGACTGTTAGCCGTGATAGCAGGTCAAATTATTGAGCCAGGCACTTACATTCGTTGAGGCAGTATTTCAGGTATGTCAAGTTACGCAGCTGCTCGTAGGTCGGGGCGCGTCCCTCGAGAGTGGCGATCTCCTCCCGCAGTTTAGCCCAAATCCGAGGGTGTTTTGCGAGCATGAAGAACATGTTGCTGAGCAGCGAGGCGGTCGTATCACGGCCGGCAAGGAGCACGTTCATGAGCTCATCTCGGAGGCGAATTCTATCACCGGTCTGCTGGGCCAACCCGTTCAAGAACAAATATCTCTTACTCTCTTTTGTTCCGTCGGTTTCTTTCTCCTCGTCATACTTTTCGCGAACCCTGAGCGCCTTGTCGACAAACTGCTCGACCAGCTGGTGGCAGATCCTGTTGGCCTCCACAGCCTTCTTGTCGCGGTTCAGGATCTTCAGCGGGCCAAGACGAGAGTTGGTGACAATGGTATCCTGAGCGTAGTTGAAAGCGGCCGCAAAATCGGCCTCCTGGTCATCCACCACGCCTATGTTCTGACGTTTCTTCATGCTGTGCACACTGTGGCCAAAAAGGAATTCGGTGGCTGAGTCGATGGTGAAGCAGAAGAATAGCTCCTGGAGGTCGACGGCACTGCCGTCCGTGGGGATCAGCGCATAGAGATCGTTCATGTGCTCCTCGAAGATATCAAGATTCGCAACCTGATCCTTGACAAAGTTTGGCCGGATCATGTGGCGTGACTGTGCCCAGTGCTCCCCATCACTGGTGAAGATCCCATGGCCCAACAGTGGTCCGAAGATGTCGATGCGGTCTCCCATACTATAGTCCTTGAATCGAAGAGACAGAATAGTCTTCACATTCTGCGGTTCACGAGTAATAATGATGGGTGTCCTCAAGCGCTGTACACTGAAGGTGTTGCCATACGTCTGGAAGCGCTTAACATTGGTTTCAAGGATACGATTCAATCTGGCTGTTTTCAAGTTGTCCCTCAACCTATCCAGCGCCAAAAAGGGATCCTTAGCCTTGATCCGTGGTGGAGGCTGACATTGGTTTTGCTTGGCGAATTGGTAATTGCTCCATTTGCGCTGAAGGGAAGTGACGGTGTACCACAGCACCAAAATAGCGCCAGCCAGCACCAAGACGGAGCCACGAGTATCAAAAAGAGTCATGGTTCCTGTCTTGCGAGAAGAAATCTGAGCCAAGCCCAACAAAGCTGTTGTCTGAAGCTGGGCAAAAGGGGCGGGTTGTTACGCTTTAAAGTACTTCCAGGTGGAGGCCAGTGGGGCTTCGTTGGCATCCCAGATCAGATGCAAGAAAATAGGATGATAAACGTGACCGAGGGGGATTAAAATTCAAGTGAGTCAATCGTAATTGGAAACTCCGTATTCGCTTGCCAATAATATTCACTAACGAGCTAATATCATAAGCGGTTAATAATGAGGCTGCCTGTGCTGAACACTAAAAATGACCCTTGCGGAGGCTAATCCATGTCTGAGACTTTTAGTGTGCGAAAATGCCGAGGCGACTTGTTCATAACTTCAGTCGTCGCCACATGGCATCTGATCCAAGGGGACGGATCTCATTTGAATCCCCAAAACAGCCATAGATGTCGTCAGCTCCGGAGGTGTCATTTTCTTTGTATGCGTGCGTGGCCTGGACTTTGTTGTTGTCGGAGTCTCGGTCGCGGATGAGAGATCCTTTGTCCGAGAGCTCGGGAAGTTGGAACACCGCTGTTTTGATGACATGAACTGGAATCATGGGTCAAAATGTGGAGTTGGTGCCACGCGCAGATACTCGTTCCCATCATGTCAAGGCAGACATCTTGGGGCGATGATCCTTTTGTGCATCACGTGAGCCGTAGCCTGTACTGACTAAGTGGGCATGACTCCCAAACGGGAGAACCTTCCCTCCTTCGGATAGAAGTTCCTCCGCCGATGCTCCTTTTCGGGGAAATTTATGGCCAGGTAGGATGCTCTGGAGATCGTCGGGAGCTAGGCTTCGACGTTTCGCTCCTTTTTTCCAGTTACAGATTTTTACAGAGACAGCTCATCGACTCCGTAGCTAGTCGGGAGTCGGCGGTCGGTGATCCCGATGCTCTGGTCGGCCATTCCGATTCGCTTCTACGTAAGTGGGCATTGATCAGCTGCATGGATGGTTTCCTGAAGATATAATAATAATGGTGGAGGCGTGACAGGCACAGAGTACGGCTGACTTCAGCATCTCCATCCTTCGACAACATATTCTTTCTAATATAGAAAGAAATACGAGCTTCTACCTAAGCTCCCTCTCCTAACTCTACCTACCTGGCCGCCTAATGTCAAGGAGGAGAGAGAAAAATATCAAGCCCCTTGGCTGATTTCTCATTGAGAGAACTATCCTCTAATTGAAACAACCAAGTGCAGAAATTACATGGAAATTGCTTAAAGAACAACCCATGTCACGCCTGTGGGACCTGCAACCTGAGCTCACCACGTATCGCACCAACGACTTTTCCTCATCTTGCAGTACCTGAGCGGCATTTGGTGCTTGACACGCTGCTGAACTGTCCTCACCAAGATGACCTATTTCTTCCCTCCATTCCCACTAGGAGGCGTGTAGGTCGACCCACCATTGCCATTGTTATAGTAGGTACTACCGTTGGAGTTGGAATAGTAGTAAGAGCCATTGCTGCAACTCCGTTAGCCTGAGGTTCAACGCAACCTTAACCTCTACAGCTGAGGGATTCAGCGGACCTGTTGGAATAATGGTAGCTGTTGGAGTTCGAAGCACCGCTGCCATAATCACGGGAGCACCAATGGTTGCCCTGTGTGTGTGGAGAACGAGAAACTGTTAGCATGACGTTCCACGTGGCTGGAGATCTCGCCTCTCTGCTGCTATTGAACTAGTTACCTGGCTGTTGGTACCTGAGCCGGTATAGGAGTATCCTTTGCCTGAGCCGGAGCTGGACATGATGGAGTTGTTGATCTTGTCTTGGGTGTTCTGAGTTAGAGAGTTGATAATGGTGTGGAGGGGAGAAGACGGAGAAGAGATGAGGGGCGGGTGAAGGGAGGGAAGGGGGAGGGGGGTTCGACTACATATACCGCCCCGTCCCGACACCACTCAACTGGAAGGCCACGACAGTGACTGCACTTTCCCAGATGGTGTGTAGTGGAGGTTATACCTTCCACTATTCACAAGAAGGCGGGGCATTTCTGAGCCATTACAAACGCGGCAGCAGGCAAGTACAAACGGACTACGATATGAATGCAAAATGGTTTAATTCACTGCTTATTCAACAATAGTCCTCTCAAGTCCAAGTAATAACCCCACCAAGAGGCCCACTTCTTATTGAGCAGTCAATTGATACAGTCCCCCGTATAAGGTCTGTGCTGACAATTGTCGGGGCATATCTCCAATATTATACTACAGGCGGCACCTGAGGCACTCATTCTGTCACAACAATAGATGACGTCATATTGGCCCTGAATCGCTACATATAGGGATTGTTTTTGAGTGAAAATAGTACATTAAATATCACAAAGAGTAATGGCAAGAGAGAAAAGATTACTTTACATTAATTACTATTGTTCTATCACACCGCTACCTAAAAGAGCAGAATATGCTTAAAACCGGCAAAAAGAACCAAGAATGAACAGAATACCAATAACACTGGAAACGCTACCATACCCTATTTATGCCACTTCTTCTGCCGTGATTCTACAGTCCCACGGGAACGAGGGACGCCGCCTCCTTCGCGACGATGCCATGCATCCTGTGGCCATACCCAGCCTCGTACGCGCTTCGCATCTCGTCGTTCCCCGATTTGAGGCTCCGGAATCCATTTGTCCTTGCCCTCTGCCAGCACGCGTTGCCGGGTTAATGCCCCCGGTCCGCCAACGTTGAGGTGCGACGAGGGCTGGAACGGCAGGGGCACGGACTTAGAGAGCATCAGCAGGAAGTAGAGCGCCAGACTGGCTGTCATGGGCACGTTGAGTGCCTCTGGCGCCGGAGGGGGCGGGAAGCTGTCCTGTAGAAGAGGGGAGTGGCTCGCTAGGGAGCTATCAACGGATGGAGTAGGGGAGTGAGGAGAAGCATAGAGGGTAGAGTGAGGATTCGGCGGGGGAGGAGGAGTGTGCTCCGTCGCGGCTGGATGCACCGCGATGTTGGTGGGAATAGGGGCTGAGAGTTCAAGGAATCCAAAATATGGCACGTCATCTCCCTCGTCGCAGCCCGCTCGCACACAGACAAGCTCAATCTCGGTAATGATGAATCCGTAGCGACAAGAGTGCTCGCGCATGCACCGTTGTAGATGGGCCAGCCCGTTCAGATACTCGACGCGTCGGTGGGGTGCCTCGTTGCGCATGCCGGTGTTCCAGCGGTCGAAGCTCTTGGCGATTCCGACCAGTCGTCCACGGGGCAGGCCAGTGCTTGTTTGCTCAGTGTCGGACGAGTAATTGGCCAGGAAATGTGGGCCACCATAGTTCTTGTTGCCGGAAATGCGTGGGATAGGAGCAGCATAGAGGGATATGTGATCGGGACCCTGGGACACCGCCAAAGCGGCATTGACCCTTGGAGCATAAATTTCTTGAATTAGGTTGGCCAGCGCAGTCTCGGAGTCAGGGGATAGTCGAGAGCTTGGGACCACGGTTGCAGGAGTCAGATGCGAGGGAATAGTGGTTTTGAGGAGCTTCGTCAGTCCATTAATGGAGTTGAACGTGTTGAGAGAGAACGAACTCCAGCTGCGTAGATTCCGAATATCCCACCAGAAGTAATCATGCAAGCCTCGTGTGGGAATTACGCTCACATTGCGCACTAAATTGATGGCCTGGGTGTGACTAGTCAAATATGAAAGCAGGGTGGTCGATTGCGGGCCCACTGCTCTAGGCGGGTAGCCTGGAGAGCATTGCGCGCTTGGAACGCGACCATAAGTGCAAGGGGATCCCGGAAGAGCAAGTGGTAGGTGCTCTGAATGTTCCTCCACCTTGGGTTGGGAAGACTCAGTATGTAAAGTTCGCACGTGAGGAGGATAGACGATAATATTTGGGGTAGCCGGCGTGATGGGTGCGGTAGGAGATACCTGAGGCCGAGTGCTGTATTTCGGGAGCTGTTGATAAGTCGGGTAGCCGTATTTGGCCAGCGTCTCATCATCAACACTAGAAACAGAGCCTGATCGAGAATGGCCGCCAGAAGTCTTCCGTTTATGCGACGGTGTGATAGTGACCGGAGACGACAGGGTCGATCCATTGTACCTAGCATAAATAGGCGACGTTGAAGCAGATGATACTGGCGCGAAGTGATCCGATGCCTTAATCACGTCGCGCTGTAATGTTGGTCGCCGGGGAGGATATGGTATGAATCTTGGGGGATTCCGAGTATTCGATAATACCTGACGGTTGCGTTGCGGACCACCAGTGGGTGGAGGCTCGATCACTACATCCTGGGATCTGATCTTAGGAAGTAGTGTCGGCCCGTGGTGATACTGGGGAGGTGAATCCAGAGTGGGACTTGTCGTTGAAGTAATGGCAGACCACGGAGAGGAGCTGCTGGAGTATAGAGAGGAATCCGAAGCACTGCGACTATGTGTCGCTCCCCCTAACTCCTGAAAGTGAACCGCAGGAGGGGTAGAGGGTTGGTAGTAAGGAAATCCCAGTGACATGGTACAGGAATTTAATTAAGATGAAGTGAGAGCCGAATTAATGGATAATCAAGAAAAGTATTAGGGTATCAGAATGATCGCGTGGGAAGAACCAGCTTCCGATAGAGGATCAAGAGCAGAGTCTAAAAGAAGTAAAGACGAAACCGGAAAGAAATAAAAACGCTTGCCCAATGCTGGAACAAAATACTAAAAGCCAAACCACAGCCCGTGAGAATGAATAAACCGAAGTTGAACTACACAGGAGGGAAATGGTTGGATATTATATGCTTCTAGCATCCGTGGTTCACGAGCCAAAACAAACAGTAGGGGGCGAGCCAGCAAAAGATCAAGGCGGATAACCTGAAACATGGAGAAAGCTCCACCAGGCTGTCAGAATACTCCCCATTGTAGGTGTATTCGGCAGAGAATAACAAGTTTCGACACCCAGGTGGCCAGATTCTGCTAGGGATGATCCACGAAACAGAGAATCCCGGGACAAGCACGAGTGTTTCATGTAGCAGTCGCGCGTCAAAATGTTACTATATTTTGCATCTTCTTCATACCTTGCGATCAGATCCAGATCGCCTGCCGTTCTTTCTGCAGGATGGTTCGTCTAAGCGCCGCACAGGATCTATAATCGGCAACACTTGTGTTTCGTCTATTCTGGGTAGCAAGGGAAGCTAAATTAACCCGGATTCAGTTAACGCCTGGGGTTTTGAGCAGCCGGCGGCAAGCAGACTCCCAGAATAAACAGCTGCTAAATTGAGGATGCATCGTGGGGTGCGTGGTGTTTGGGGACAGGGCTGCAAGCGCCGAGGTGTATATGAGGAGAGTGGACCCATCCAAGGGGATCGGTAAGTGCCACGGCACGAAAGCTGTCATGCATTAAAAGCCTGGGCGAGATCAGCAGGTGCATTAGATTAAGGCTCTATTTCTATTCTAAGAATGCAACCGGGGTGGGAGCTGTTGTTGCAGTACGCGCCGACAACGCGGTCTAGTAGGCGCCGGACCCAGCGAGTGGTGATCGATTCTCCCCTTCATTCACACGCAGTAGTGTGAGCAGGTTTGAAACAGAGGGATGCTTTCTAGCAAAAAATAGAGTGAACACATCCTTCCTCATGATGGAAATGGATGGAAAATGTTGTTGGGGGGTAATTCGGGGACGATGCAGGAGGTGAGATTGGAAGCAAAAGAGCCGACGACCAAAACTCCAAAAAATCCCGTGATTGTCAATTGTTCCTGCATTGTTTTAGATCGGCCAATAAGCTGGGCGCTAACGATTTTCATAAAAGCATTATGGACAAACATCCATGATGTCTTCAAAGATACCTTATTGAAGCCATTGCGCTATCATGTATATTTTTCTTCGCAGCATTTGAGATGACGTTGTAAATGAAGAGAGCCAATGTTACTTACCTCCCTCGTAGCCAACTTGAACAATGCTCTTCCCTACTGAGGTATTTTTTGCTGTTAATTAGCCTAAGGGTTTGTTCGGGGTTAACCTCTCACCCGCGGGGAGAACAGAAACTAGGTAGATTATACCACTATGGGGATTGCTATCGTGAGTCATTCAATGACCCCATACAACCAGTATCCGGGAAAGACTACAGCCAAGCGACCTGTTCCCCAAATCTTAACAGTAAGCCATACCCCATCAGTTCTCCGGTGTAACTAGCAGGAACGAGATAATCCTGATGAGATCCTGCAAGAATGAAGAACTAAAATTTACCAAACTGTACAATATGCTAAACATCAAGTCATGGTTGGAATCATTATCAAGACGCAAATATTCAGGTCCCATCCAAGCCCCGCAGAATAATGTATAAAACTATGTACACCAAACCAATCTATATACACAAGGAGTCAACGGTTTAATCCAAATCCACCGGATTCCCACTATCCAACGACTCCCTCGCCGCCTGGCAAACCCTCAACGCCCGTAACCCATCCTCAACACTACAGCTCACCTCCGCCTTGCCCTGAATAACATCGACAAAGTGACTCAACTGCAAATCAAACGGCTTCGCCGCCGTATCCACCTCCACCTTCTCCACCGTCAACGGCAGATTCCAGGTCTTCCCAGCCTGCCCATCGTAACTCCACCGCGTCAGATCCGGCACACTCAGTGACGCCTCGGACCCAAAGATGCGATAACAGTCCGACCCCTCCACCCTCGGGATGAGCGGGTTCTCGCCCGTGCCGGTCTCGAAGTTCAACGGCGACGGCGTCGCATCGCAGACCAGGAACGTGCCGACGACACCAGACGCGAAGCGCAGCGTCAAGGCAGCCCCCTCCTCAGCTGCATGGGGCGCGGATCTCTGCGGCGCGATCCCCTCGGCGTGCACGCGCACAATCGGCCCCAGGAAGTACTGCAGGAGGTCAACGTCGTGCACGAGGTTGATGGCGAAGACGCCGCCTCCGGTCTTGCGGTCGCGGCGCCAGTGGCCGATGGGAGGCGCGAAGTAGTCGTCTGGCTTGATGAGCGTCCAGAGCCCGTTGACGGCGATGGGGCGGCCGATGGAGTTTGCCTCGAGGAGCTGCTTGGTCTTGCGCGCGTAGGGGTTGAAGCGGCGGTGGTGGCCGACTAGGACCTTCAGGTGGGCGTTGCGGGGATCCTGCACGGCGGAGACTAGGGCCTGGCCGGACTCGATGGTGTCGCTGACGGGCTTCTCGAGGAGGATGTGGATGCCGTGGGTGAGGAGCTCTTGGGCGACGGGCACGTGGGTGTGGTTGGGGGTGCAGACGATGGCGGCATCGGGCCGCTGGTCTTGCGGGAGGGATTCGATCATGGCGGTGATGGAGGGGAAGTGGGCGGTTTGCATGTCTTTGGCAATGGTCGCAGCATTGGGAGAGGGGTCAACGAAGCCAACGAGCTCCGTATTGGGGTTGGAAACGACGGATTGAGCGTGGCGAGGGCCGATGAGCCCAGCGCCGATGATAGCAATCTTGATCATTTTTGCCTGTCTGGAGAGCTAGAGTATGCAATAGAGTTTGGAAAGACCGGGGTGAGAAGTGACAGAATGCGGAGAGAAAGGAACTTATTTATCAGTTCAGGGTTCCTCCCCCGCGCTCTTTTTCTTTTTTTTTTCCTGGAGAACTATGGGTAAATGCTTACCAGATGAAGCATTTAGCCGGCACAACCCCGGAATAGCTGCACAAGGAAGCGATTAATAATAATGATTCTCGGAGCACGTTCCGAGCGGCTTCCAGCCATCCGCAACGACGTCACTCCAGCGTCTTCCGTGAAGCTCAGCCATCAACACTCCAGAACGGTCCATCAATCCATACACCATGTTCCCTGCCCGCCGTCTCCCCGCTACGCTCCCCCGCGTCCTCCGCCAGAGGGCGCTCTTCCACAACACCGCACCCGCGTTCGTTCAAAAGGGAGATCCCATCCCGAATCTCGAGGTCCTGGTTGAGAACTCCCCTGGCAACAAGGTGAACCTCGCCAAGGAAATCAAGGGAAAGGCGGTTATCGTCGGTGTTCCTGCAGCATTCAGTATGCGTTTCTCTCATTCTCCGGAATGGCATTGAGCTGGTGTCGAGGTGCATGATGACGCCTAACCCCGTTTTCTCTTTACAGGCCCCGCATGCTCTAGCACCCATGTCCCCGGCTACATCAGCCACCCGAAGCTGAAGGAGGCCGGTCAGGTGTTCGTGGTCGCTGTCAATGACCCGTTCGTGTATGTTTTCCGTCCCAGCCGGCTTTATCTCTCCATTCTAGTATCTGGGGCTAACCCTGCAATAGAACCAAGGCCTGGGGCGAGTCCCTAGATCCGAGCGGGAAGAGCGGAGTAAGTGATCTATTTGTTTTTCTTTCGTCCTTCCTGTTCATAGAACGTTGTATCGATGGACGCCTACTTACTCTCATTTAGATTCGCTTCCTGGGCGACCCTACCGGCAAGTTTTCCGAGGCTCTGGATGTGACCTTTGATAGCACGGCCATTTTCGGAAACAACCGAAGCAAGCGCTACGCCCTTGTTGTTGAGAACGGCAAGATCAAGGAGGCTTACGTGGAACCTGATAACACCGGAGTTAATGGTACGCTTCCCTTTTTTTTTTTAAGCAAACCCATACATACGTCCAGTATGCTGAGAATCACCACTACAGTCTCCGCAGCCGAGAAGGTTCTCGGATAGATTCTAAAACTGCTTTTGAAAACGCTGTACGCTGTAGTCTAGTGTCATTATAAATCGCTATAAAAGGCCAGATTAGTGCAACATGACACAAAATGTATAGCTAGCCAATAGTATACACTCCATTGCCAAATCGCTACTACTATTAAATATACAGAAATCATGTATCGCCCGCAACGCCTGACCCGCATGCGAATAGAATAGAGGGCATGCTAACTGAACCCGGGTATACCCCCTCCCCCCCCTCCACACCCATAGAAGAGCGAGCACATCTACGACGAACCCTGATGCAGCGCCTGCCACTGCTCCGGCGTGTAGCACTTCGGCGTCCAGGCATGGATGGCGGCAATCTCGGCCTTGAGAGCGGAATTCACCAGCCGATGCCGGGCAAGCATGGTCTTCTTCTCGAACTGCGGGGAAACGATAATTGCCTGGAACGCTTGTCCACAGCCACCTGTACAAGAACCCAGCCACCACATGTTAGCATCATCATTCTCCATAAAATGATCAGATTCGGATCGGATGATATATCCACGGAGGGGGAAAAAGCGGACCGGATAAATCTTCAATCTCGACGTGCTGCGCTTGCAGTTGCTCGACCAGCTTGGTCTTCAGGAGGTCTGCGGTCACGCCGCCCGAGGTAGCGTCTGCCATGGCTGCGTGGATGGCCGCGAAGGAGCGCGCGGAGATCGAGAAGGTGGATTTCTGGGGGACGGGGGAGTGGAGGAGGTATCGGCAGGTTCTGCTCAATAGGGTGGTGGTGCGGGAGTACATCAAGCGCGGATGGTTGGATGGGCGGGTGAGAGATGTGGCCGCGGGGGGGTAATATATGTTTTTTTTTTCTTTCGGAGGGTGGATAGAGGGGGAGGTGCAGGAGTTGGAGTAGTCGCTGAATAATAATAATAACTTAGAAATGGAGATGACCTGAAGAGTTCCAAGTTCCCTCGGACAAATACCTGATCCTTCTACCGATCACGTGGTGCTACTCAGCTTGGTACCTGAGGGTTTAGGTTCCTGTACTACGAACTGGTGGACGATCACAGAGAACGGTGTAGATTGGAACTAAATAACAAGGTAATAAGAACAAATATTGACCATGAACCAAATCTATATGCAAAACCCCCCACTCGGTCTTCCTGCATTCCCTACTCGTCCATTTCCCGCCCCAGCTCGTCCGCCTGGTCCCTTTCCGACGCCAATGCCTCATATTGGCGCTCTTCCTCGAGCTGAGCAAACGCCTCATTAGCGAACTCGTTATCACCCTCACCGTATCCCGCCGGAGTCATCTGGTCCAAGCTCATCCGGTCCGACGGCGCCTGGTCCACCTGCATCGGTGCGTCGCCGCCAACCGGTGGGTCAGGGTCAAAGGTGCTGAATTCCCTGTCGTTGTCGTCGAGGAGCGGGGGCGGGATGTTGCCTCCGAAGCCGAGACTCATGAAGGCGTATTCGCGGGGGGCCGGTTGACCTCCAGCGGGCAGCGGCCCATACGCCGCCCGGTACCCCTCCACCTCGGTCTGGAGGCGGACGTTCTGGTTGAGGGTGGCGCGGACCTGGTCCTCGAGGTCGGAGGCTTGGGCGGCTTGATCGCGGAGCTGGATGGCCTGGACCTGATAGTCGTTGACCTCCGACCTGGCGTCGTTGAGTTGGTTCTGCAGGTCGTCGATCTGTCGCAGCAGTGCGGCCTGGGGTTGTCGTGCTTCCTGCAACTCGGCTTGAGCCTGAGTGGCCTCGGCTCTCGCGGCTCTCGCGGCCGCCTCCAGCGCCGGGATGGTGCTGACCTGGTGCTGCAGTTCCCGATTCTCTTGCCGGACCTGGGCGAGCTGCACGCGGAAGACCTCGTCGCCGGCTGGCGTCGGGGCCACCGACGATGGCCGGTAGAGGTATACCTTGAGGTCGCGGTCAAAGGTACTGCAGACTTTCTTTGCCCTGGTACAGTTGCCGCACCCATTGGGGTCGTTATCGCACTTGACCTTTTGACCCTAGAGAATGGTTAATCGTGAGCCGTGAGATTTCGTCTCGTCCAAGAAGTCGAAGGCGATGAGGCTTACCTTGCACCTATCGCATGCCACAAATGCCCGTCCGCTAGGCCTCCTCGTCGCGGCATTTGCCTTGTAGTCCGGCTCCGGGTCATTCCTCCCACGCCGTCGGAGACGCTTTTGCAGTGGGATAGTTCCATCATATTCTTCATCTAGGGGGCTCTCTTCTCGGTCAGGGTCCGACGAAGCCGATGCTGTGGCGTTGCTGGAACTCTCGCCGTCGGCTCTCTTTCTTTCGTCTGGACTGCCATCTTGCTGCTGATTTCCAGCGTTGATGTCATCCTGCTTTCGCTTCTTCCCGATCATTTTGGAGAACTTACACGGGGGAATCTGCTTCTTTTCCCGAAATGGTGCGCTGGATTTTGATGTCGAGTTATTCTGATATCGATGACGTGTAGGGCCGTTGGGTGAGTACCTAGGTAGTGATGGAGGGATATTTCTCGGAGAACTTCGTCCGATTTATAGACTGGTTGTCCCCGACATTTCTTTCTACCATCTTTCTTCATTGTGAACAGCGGAGAGTTCTGATGAAAGATGCGATACTGTGCTTGAGAAAGAGCACTCTAAAGACCAGAAAACGAGTCGAGATCAGATCCATAATGATAACTAACTTGAACAAAGATTTCGGATATACCTGTGAGTCCACTATGTATCAACCGTCGAGTCCTTGTCTTTCTTTCTTAGGTAGGCTTTGTTGCTGTTCACTTGTCATTGTGAACAGCCACAGAGAAACAAAAACCAAGCTGATCTCTTTAAACAAACAAACAAAGAATGCGTCTCAAGTTCGTCAACCTTGACTACTGGATGTCAATTCAGTACATCTGCAGGGATCTTCGAATCCCCTCTAGTTCAATACAGTCGTTTTACCCAACCTATCCTCCTCCCAACCCATCACACCCCATCTAATATCTCGATCTTACATACCTAGATACCCATCTATATACTCTATCCCAATCTTGGGTTAAACCCCCGAATCCTCCTCCCCAACCTCATTCTCCCCCTCATACCTCTCCCAATCCTCACACCCCCCCTTCAACCTCCCCCCATCCACCAACCCGGGAATCTCCCTCTCACGCTCCACAAACTGCAACGCAAAGCCCTGCGACGTATGCCACCCGAGATGGCAATGCATCAGCCACACCCCCGGATTATCCGTCTCAAACGCCAGCACCAGGTACCCCCCGCCGGGCAACACGGCCGTGTCCCGGCGGGGCGGGTTCCGCGTATTCACGGTGCCGTCCCAGGGGTCGACCGCGTTGCGGCCCTGCGCGAGCACGAAGAAGTCATGCCCGTGGAGATGGATGGGGTGCGGGGCGGCGATGGTCGTGTTGATGAGGAGGTAGACCCATTGGTGGGCCTCGGGGAGAGGGACCACGGCGGTGGAGCGCTCGAAGGTGGTGTCGTTGTTGAGGAGGCGGAGGAGCGTCGGGTTCGCCCAGTGGACTTCCATCGCCGTGCTGTTGAGGTACCAGCGCATGAGGTGGGAGGGGTTCAGCCCTGCGGTGACGTCGAGTGTGGAGTTGTGGTCTGGCCGGGAGACGATCTTGGGGAGGTAGGGGGTGAGCGAGGGGTAGGGTTCGTCGAGGCATGAGTCGGGATAGGGGCCAGGTGAGGTGGTCGGGGTGGAGGGCTGGGGGGAGTAGTGGAGGATGCCTTTGATGTTGTTGTGGCTTTCGTTGGTGGTGATGCATTGCGGGGTTGCGCGGATCCAGAAGGAGTTCGAAAGGGAGGATTGGTTGGCGGTTAGGAGGACGTCGTAGCGTTGGCCTGGTATTTATGTTAGTATAGAGTTTTAGGGTTAGTTGAATGGTTGCAACTGGGGTAAAAATGGAAACGAACCCATGGCGATGGTGATGGAGTCGGTGGTGTAGGGCTTGATGGGGACCAGGTCCATGGCGATCACGGTGAGGGTGTGGTTGTCGATGGAGAACCGGTAGTGCGTGTCTAGGGCTGCATTCACCAGGCGCAGGCGATACGAGGTGCCCTCGTCGACCTGCATGGTGAAGCGGCTGCCGGTGGTGTTCTCGCCCGTGCCGAACTCGTTGGTCCCGTTGATCAATCCGTTCTGCATGGCTGGAGGGCCGATGGTCTGTGCTTCATGCCACAGCTCATCGGCCGTGCGATGAGACCAGTCGTTGAGAAAGAGAATCCCTTTATCTTCGTCGTAATTGGCCGTCGCCGGTCCGTTGATGACGATCCCCCCGAAGACGCCCTCCCATGCCTGGAGACCGATATGGGAGTGGTACCAGGTTGAGCCGTATTGCATTGCGCGCCATCGGTAGGTCAATGAATTGCCGGGGGCAATCGGGCACTGGGTGAGGGACACCACCCCATCCTGGTCTACGGTGTTCAACTGGCGGATGCCATGCCAGTGGATGCTACTGCCATTGCGAGACTCGTGGAGCCGGTTCGTGACGTGAACGACCACGGTGTCTCCCCAGTCGGCGTAGATGGTCGGCCCGGGGATGGACCCGTTGACGGCCATTGCAGGGCGAGGATGCCCATCTGGAGAGGCGGTTATCTCGTCCACCTCGAACCAGTACTCGCGGACGACGTTGGTCTCGGGGACAATGGTCGTGTAGTCTGTGTCAATGTCGTAGTCACACCATGTAGATCTATCGTCTGGAGAGTTCCCAGGACAGGAGGTTGTGTGTTCTGTACTGATGTGAGTCCCTTGGTCCATTTCTTTGGCGGCGGTAATGGCTTACCAGAGGGTTGGACGTTCCTCGGCCGAGGAAAAAGGGACGAGGACAAGGAAGAATCTGAAAGAGAATCTATCGCAGCAAGACCAGGACCAGGACCATGGCTGGATATGGATGCTGCTGTTGAACAGGATGCACAAAGCAAGAACAGAGTAGATCCGATTAACATGGTTTCCTACCTTCGAATGATCCCAAATACTATCCTTCAGTAAATGTCTACAGCTCCAGCCAACCCGGAATAGAACGAATATATACCTCGAACCCAGAGAAACCTCCTCAGATAAACCAAGTCCTAGGTTTCCTCGAGTCTTTCCGAACAAGAATAGAACATTGCCAATAATCGGACAGCCCCCCGGCCGGAATCGCCCAGCTGCGCCTACAAACCACGGCAAGACCAGTAATCAGGCCACCAGAAGAGAGTCATGCATCTCACGTCTTTAAACATCCCAGCCGGTGAAGACCGGACCTGTTCGAAATGAGCTCACCACCGTCTCTCCGGTGTGAAACCCAGATAGAAACTCAACCCGAGGACCAATGGCTTTGAAAGGATGCGTTTCCCTACCCCTAGATGAGGTTATACGACGCAATGTCTCAGGTATTGTTATCTAGAGGGTTAGTGGATACGCTCGTGTTGGCTGCAGGGGGCCAGAAGATCCGGCAACCGAAGGGTCGGAGATGCACCGTAAGAACGGGCGAAAAAGCCAAACCGCGCATTCTCTCGGGGGTCGGGATAGAATGATCTCAGTCCAAGCCACTGTTGGGGTTGGGGTCAGATCAGGAGTTCGTTACGAGATGGACAGAATAACCATCTGGCAGAATTGGGACCTGAACTGACTAGGTACAGGTGGATCCGGAGTTCTACATCATAACGTGGGAGGATATAGACTAGGCTATGTGTATGTGATTGGCTTGGTAGCTTATCTGTGCCATATAAAGTATACTGACTACCTCCTATAAGTATGCCTTTTCTGTCTCTCAACCAAAAACTATAAATACTAATTCTCTCACCCCAAAACCTTACTATCTAGACATCAGTCGTACTCAATAAAAACATACCCATCTATATCCAGCTAAGCCTCGCAATCAACGGTCAGAATGCTCCTCGATGCATTGCAGATGACTCAGTCTTGTTAAAAGATCAAAGTTCTATTCTTATAAGGTTTCCGGTGGAATGTTGGAGGCAAGACAGTGACGTGAGTGTGGCTTAGGGCTAATTACTATAAGGTTCCCCCACTCATACTCTCCGTACCCTGTCTGGATCAAAAACAAGAGACAAGAATAGATACCAACCAAGACAACCACCCTCACGTCGACATCCCTTGATCGTAATTGGAGAGAATAGAAACAGAACCTCGGACACGGAATCCAATTCCACCCTCGACCAGGGTCCAACCCATATCTTAGACGCGCCCGGCTTATCCGATTGCCACATGGGATGTTGGAGGCTTTCGCCATCTATCTCGTGGCTGAGCTTGGCTTCTTAGGCCATGCAAACTATCCCATCCTCCCAGGGGCAATTCCCAGGGGTAATTCCCGAATTCCTGGTATCTGGCCTCGTGGGGGCCAGAACGGGATTCCACGCCGATGTTCCGTGCATCCTGCGTTTCACGGCTTACTGGGGCAGAGATGGATTTTTTTTTCCCAGCTTATTTTTCTTACTTGATGTTTTTCCGAGTAGATTATACCAACGCTGACGTGGACCTACATGTTAATATGGGTAAGGTGATACATCCAATCCAGCCCTAGAGTAGTAGTAGAGTACGTGAAACTAGACCGGGGTCTTATTTGTCGGGAAATCTCTGTCGGCCTCGTGATGGATATTCTGGCAACACTGACTATTTTCTCTGGTAAGTCGTACATACTCGGTAGTATGTTGTTGAGTCGGGTCTTGTTCTTACGGGTTCAGTTGAGCGAGGATCTAGAGGTGAATTTTGTGTCACTACTCCCACTATTTCTTAATAGTATCTAATGGAGCCTATTCTTACCTTGCTACTATATGTTGAGATAACTTTTTAGGGTTCGGCAGACCAAGATACAACTCTAACATACTCATTCTAGACGGATATTACCCGAGTTTCTTAAGGTTCTACAAAGAGTACTTTGTTTATCTAGTAGTGATTCCCCTTATGAAAATTGGGCAATTTCTGGCAAACAAGCATATGAAATCTTCGTGGACTGTATACTTCGGTATACCAACCGGACACCTCAAGCCCCTCAAGTCGGTAAAGACAGAAGAAAGACTTCCTTGTTCATCTGATTCAACGCTCTCTTTCACTTCGAGTACATAAAGGGCCATTGTTGCTATCCTTTGTGGCATGAACCATTCACAGCCAGAACTTGATAAGATATCACACAAGAACCAGAAGGAGATAAAGATGAAAGCAACAAAGAAAGAAGACAACAGAATTGAAAGAGAGCTTGAGGTTAAAACAGTCAATATATCTATCAACAAAGAAGGCCGCACTCGCCTTGTTCAATATGCTTAATGAATTATGTTCAAGTTCTATAGACTCGACTCGATCAAAGAAGCCTTGATATACTCTTCTATCTATTCAGGATGTTAGATGAATATTTAACTGGTAGAGATGCCGATACTCACTGTGCTTGCGAACCGATCCAGAGACTCCAGCACCTATACTCGATATCGTCAACATGGCCTCCCGCGATGGAGAAAGCAAGAAACAATCCAAAAAGCGCCATCGAGAAGACAGCGACGACTCGGACTCGGAGCCCGAAAGCCCCCAGCGACGGGTGTCCAACATCCTGGCCTCGATCTACTACGACATCAACTACCTCTGCCTGATCCGCAACGTCAACCGGCGCGTGCAGGAACCCAGCAACGTGATCTTCCACAACCTGCAGTTCGAGGAAGCCAGCCTCCTGCTGGACAAGGCCGTGGGCAACGAGATCGAAAAGGTCAGCCCCCTGTACAACGACCCGACCGCGCAGCTCTTCCGCCTAGGCATCTTCGTGAAGCGGCTCGGCTGGCGCATGCTCGCCATCTGCTCGCTGGCCGAGGGCTTCCGGCGCGCCGCCCGCGACGAAGCCAACACCTTCATCTGGAACGAGCTCGTCCAGCAGATCCACGACCACTTCCAGAGCCTCGACATCTTCGCGCGCACCCGCAGCCTCGACTGGCGCGGGCCCCTCCTCAAATACACGCACTACCCGATCCCACCCCTCCGGCGCGACCTCACGCAGCCCCTGCAGCGCCTCGCCCACGAACACCCGCACCACTTCGTCATCGGCCACGACAAGACCGTCCACCGACCACGCTTCAACAACCACGCCCAGATCCACATCGCCAAACCCTTCTTCATCCCCTCCAAATGGGCCGACGGCAAGCTCCCCGCCGACCCGACCCTGCGCACCCGCACCCACGGGCCCTGCAACCTTTGTCTCTCCCCGACCCCCTGCCCCTGCACCGTCGACCCCCTCCCCGGCACCCTCGTCGAACTCTTCGAACGCCCGGGCATCGGCGTCGCCGTGCGCGCCCTCACCCGGTTCCACGCCGGCGACCTCCTCGGCCAATTCGTCGGCGAGATCTGCCCGGCCGATTACGCCGCCGACCCGGTCTACTCGCTCTGCCAGACGGACCAGTCCGACCCGGAGAAGATCGAGTGCACCATCTCGCCGGCGCGCTACGGCAACTGGACCCGGTTCCTCAGCCATCACTGTGACCCCAACGCCGAGTTCTTTCCGCGCACCATCGGCAAGCGCAAGGTCATGACCGTCGAGGCCGTGCGGGACATCGCGCCCTTTGAGGAGATCGCCGTGCACTATGGGCCGGATTATTGGAGTGGCAAGGGGAGGACGTGTCTGTGTGGATCGGAGTCTTGCGTTTCGAGGAAGAAAAGGAAGGTGGATGGGTAGGTAGGTATCTTTTAATTTTAGTTATTCTATAGATCGATGGACTTGGGTTATGGTTCTTGCAATCGACTTTTTGTACCAGGGTGAACTTACAAGGTGAAGGTGAAGAAAGTCAATTAATCTATCGCTAGCCATGTATTGCAAATCCCAAATTTTTAACCCAGCAATATCCAAAGTGTATCTAAACTGTATCCGAAATAACGAAATGTATAAAGTTTAAAACTTCTCAGGTCCCGCACGAGAAAGCAATGTCTTAGGTGTGAAAAGCAAGTCTATGCAGAGAACTACTCCTCTAACAAATCAATCCCATCGATCCCATATCCAAAATCCATAATCACCGCCCGCGAATCCTGACTCGTCGCCACAATCCGGCGGTAGTCCGATTTCACGCTCAACATCCAGCTCGTCGTCCACCCCGGCAGGTCAATCGACAACTCGCCCGTCGCGGCGTCAAACACCTTGACGCTCATGTCGTAGCTGCCGCTGACGATGCGTTGGCCGTTGCTGTCGAGGTGCAGCGAGCGGACCAGCCCCGAGTGGCCCTTGAGCTCGTGCACCATGTCCCCGGTGTTGGCGTCGAACTGGTAGATGACCTTGTCGTTGCCGCCGGTGAGGATGGTGCGGGCGTCGTCGCTGAACTCGACGCAGGCCAGGCCCCGGTCCTTGCTGGGGAACTCCTTGACGCAGTGGCCCGAGGTGATGTTCCACAGCTTGGCCACCCCGTCGCCGCTGGCAGAGACGATGAGGTCGCCCCGGAGCTGCACGGCATTCACGGGGCCTCGGTGGCCGAGGAGCCGTTTCACCAGGGCCCCCGTCTGGCGGTCCCACACGCAGATCGTCGTGTCCTTGGAGCAGGAGACGATGTATCGATCGTCGAAGCAGACGTCCAAGACCCCGGCGGTGTGGCCGTCCAGGCGGCGAATCGGCCGGTAGTCGTTGTGGATGTCCCACACGATGCAGCTATAGTCAGACGATCCAGTCACAAGGATATCGTCGTCGAACTGAAGACACAGGATCGACGCGCTGTGGTAGTCCGAAATCTGCTCCATCGGGGTGATGATATTAGCCGACCGCGTGGGAGGCGGATTGATCGTCATAAAGGGCGGCTTGCCCGACAACTGCTGCGCAGGGTTGTTGACCGGTCCAATGCTGGAGACGTCGCCGGGAGGCGGGCCGATGATCTTGCGGCACGACCAGGGGTAGTGCGCATCCCACACGCGGATCGTTCGATCGCGCGAGCCGGTGATGATCTTGTCCTCGTCGAACTGGGCGCAGTAGACGCTGTCCTTGTGGCCGTGAAGATAGATCGCAGCGGCCTTGCCTTCCTTCCACCGATGTTCCAAAGCCCGACGCACCAGGAACATCCTCTTCCAGTCCTGGTTCGGGACGGCCTTCCCGAGCCCGGTGGAAGCCTGCTTCCTAGAACGGACGGTCGCGGGACGGCGTTGGCCATAGCAGCGGCGGAATACTTGTCGCCAGATATACCGGGAGGAGGCCTGCTCACTCCAAGCACGAGACACCAGCTCCGCATCCATTAGGGACTGGGGGTCGAGGCACGAGAGCACCTGCGACATGAGCTCGGCGGGCAGAACGGTGGCAGGGTCGACCCGGACGATATCTAACTCCTCCGAGTCCGAAAACTCCGAGCGGTCGCGCAGGTCGATGCCAATACCACTCTCGGAATCCTGGACTAGCCGGGTGTGATCCCTCTTCGCCACATCCCGCTCCGAACGGGCCAACTCATTCTGAGCGGCGGCAGCGGCCCGCGCTGCCGCACCGGCGTACATATCATTGGGCAGAATGGGCGGCTCCCGGCCGTGTCCGGGGATGGGGAGGGGAATCGACGTCGTCGGGACGTAAAAGTCCTGTAATGCGGAGATGCCGTGAATCGACGAACGGCGGTTGACGCTGGGGCCCTTGCCATCGGAATTCCCTTCCGTGCCGGCATCATCTTGGGGAGCGTGCTCGAAGGTGCGTGACGATTTATGACGAATTGTCACGGACAGGCGACGACCCAGGGCGCGCAGGCCCTGGACCGGGTGGCGAAGGTTGGAGAAGCTCTTGGCTCCCTGATGCCGATGGGCCGGCTCGGGGAAATGGCTGGCGTCCTCCAGGACCTGAGTGTCCAGCGCCTCTGCCGAATCCACCAGGGGCAACCCATGCCGGATGTCTTGGTCCGAAGCCATTGTGGTGTGGGCCGCCGAGACCGTCGCGGTTCGGGGTCTCGTACGAAAGGGCAGCGACGGACGTCGTCGGTGGGAGGAGGAAGCGTTGGCAGGATCTCGTGGGACCATTGTGTCGGCCGTCCGAAAGAGCGGAGAGTTGGGAGGTCAGGTTTTATTGGTGAATATAATATCAACAACCAACAGATCCCCTTTTCCCGAAACTAAGACACGAGTTCAGGGGGCAGGGGAGCGAAGTGAGAGACAGGATGCAAGGAGGTCTATTGGATAATCGTTGCCCAAAGGGACTCAAGAAGAATAAAGGGCCGATAAATTAAGAAAAAGGGACGATAAAAAATCGATATGAGAGAAAAAAGAATACGATAAGCAGTGGGTGACTGACAAGGCGTTGGGCAGAGGGGATTTTGCCTGGGTCGTCAGACTACAACAACGAACGCTAGAGGGGGATATAGAGAGAGAAGAAGAAAACGGGACACTGAGAGAGTGACAGAAAAAGGAACTGAAAAGGGAAAACCGAAAAGAAAAAAGAGGAGAGGTGGAGAAAGAGAGAGAGAGAGAAAGGAAAACCAGCTGAAGGAAAGAAAACACCCCAGATTAATGAAGGTCTTTTTCAGGAGGGCAGAAAAGGTTAATCGGGAGGCGGTGAAGCCTATTGTTTCTTTTTTTTTTTTTCTTTTTCTTTTTCTCTTTTTCGTCCAGTGAAGAGTTTTTTCGCCCCCCAAACTTACCTCCAGAAAAGAAAGGGAAAAAGACGAACAGTGCAGTGGCAAAGTACCCGACCGTATCCTCGGTTCTGTCTTCAGCAATCTAGAAACTAGCAATCCTATAGATAAGTCTAGGATTGCTTACAACGGACAAGATTAATTAGATTACCAGACTAGAGCAAGTGATTGTTTCTTAATTCCTTTGACTCCACCGTGGGGAAAGAAATCCACCTCAGGCTGGATCTGGGGCCGTATTTGAAATACACCCGCTCTAAATGATTCCCAAGAAACGGCTTTTGATTGGACAATATTCTTCAACCCTTTACAGCCATCCATTAGGTACTACTTTAGGTACTACTAGGTAGGTAGGTATCTATCTGTGCACTCAGAATATGGCAGAAATACGCCAGTTAATTACTCGCAGTAGTACGAGTAGTACATCATAGCCTGCTCTTCCCATCCGGACGCACCACCGTCCCATCCTCCCGAAGCTGATACTCCCTCCCCGGTTCCCACCCCAACCACGTCCTCAACGTCTCCTCCCCCCCCGAGCCCGTCTCCAGGCCGCCACCCGTCCACCCGCCCTGGTCCCCGGGGATCGGCCGTCCCGGCGTCTCATCCAGATGCACCACGGGCCGCTGCTCATAGCCCGCCCGTCTCAATTCGCCCTGCTCGAGGACCGGCGTCGCGCAGGCATCCGTCCCGTCGAAGACCGCCTCCCACTCCGCCCGCGTCTTCTCCTTGAACCGCCTCGTGAAAATCTCGCGCAGCGCCGGCCAATTCCCCCGGTCGGCGCGGTCGGGGAGCTCCCCCGCCCGGAACCCTAGCCCCTTGATCAGCGCAGCGTAGAACTGCGGCTCCAGCGCGCCGACGGCGAAGTACTTGCCCGCGTCCTTAGTCTCGTAGGTATCGTAGAAGGGGGAGCCCGTGTCGAGCATGTTGGTTCCCCGGGGCTGGTTCCAGAGCGGGGTTTCGAGGTTCAGCCGGGGCATGGTGGAGAGGTACGCGGAGCCGTCGACCATGTTGGCTTCGACGACCTGGCCACGGCCGGTGCGCGTGCGGGAGAGGAGAGCGAGCAGGATGCCCAGGAAGCAGACGGCGCCACCGCCGGCGAAGTCGCCGAGGATGTTCCCGGGTGGGTAGGGCCGTTCGCCGGCGCGACCGAGCATGGAGAGGACCCCCGAGACGGCGATGTAGTTGATGTCGTGGCCGGCCATGTCCTTGTATTTGCCGTCGCGCCGGAACCCGGTCATGCGGGCGACGATCAGGCGCGGGTTGCGTTTGAGGAGGACCTCGCGAGGGGAGAGGCCGAGGCGTTCGAGCACCCCGGGCCGGAACGGGTCGATCAGGATGTCGGCTGTGTTGACGAGGTCGAGGAGCACGCGGTGCGAGGAGGGGTCCCGGAGGTCGAGGGCGAGGGAGCTTTTGTTGCGGGTGAGCTGGTCGCTGCTGAGGGTTTTGGGCCGGTCGATGCGCAGGACGGATGCGCCGTAGTCTGCTAACAACAGACCGGCGAATGGGCCTAGACGTGGTTTAGTCGAGACGCGTCGAGACGATCTTGGGAACGAGAGCGAACAAACCAGGCGCGAGGCCGCCCAACTCGACCACCCGGATGCCGGTCAAGGGCAGCAGAGCGGCGGACGTAGACATTGTGGGCGTGGGCAATTCAGCTCTATCCAAAGAAAACGAGGGCTCTCTAGATCTTCAATCTAGCACCGAACCTGCAGTGCCTGGACCCTGAAATAAGGGCATATTAATGGTGAAGGTAGCATGGGGAAGTTGACGACGCCGCAGCCGAGGTCCGGGGCCCACGTGCGGGGAAGCTGCTCCGCGAACGATCCCCCAGCTCTCGGGCCATGGCTATGTAGGTACTCTACTCCAGATCTTGATGTCCGAATATGCTTCTTCCAGGCTAACAGATGCATGGGCTAACACTCGTAGTAACAGCTACAGTTTGGTCTGCATCATCGGCTGACCGCTCTTGATATCCCATTCGTCGCCTGGAACACTAAATTTGTAGTTCCGCCACGATCCCAGCACCTGCTGCACTCCCGCACATAACTGCTTATCCAGATTCAGTTGCTCGACGCTCCCCGTCGCTCCAGGCTCACTCTCTGCCTCCGGATTCCACGGCCAGGACCCTCCCTCCAGGCGCAGAACCTGCAGCGCCGATTGAATGTTTTCCTCGATCTCCGCCACCGAGCTGCCTCCCATGACCGTGCTAACTCGGAAATCCGGGGTGGACAAGCTCTGTGCTTGACGCAGCGCATACCGCAGGGCCACAGACGCCAGCGACTCACCCTGGGCCGCAACGTACTCGGCTGCGTCCTGCGCGGCCTTGCGAAGTCCATTAGGGGCCGGGTGGAAATCCCCTAATGCGGCAATCGGGACGCCGCCGTTCCGCAGCAGACCGATCGCGAGCGGACTCGAACTGCACACACAGGACACCCCCGCCGCCCGGAAGGCCGGCAGCCCTTCCCGCTCCAGTCGGTCGTTCTGCAGCGTCATCTGCGCCCAGTTTTGCACCACGTCGAGAGGCCGCCCGTAAAGATCCAGCGCGCGGCGGGCCACATTCGCCAGGATGTCAATCCGGTACCCCGAAATCCCAATGTATCGGATCGCCCCGGCGGCGACCATCTCTAGCAGGATGCCGATCGCCTCGAGGACGCTCTCCTCCGCGACGAACTCGACGTCGTGGCAGAAAACGACGTCGAGGTAGCTGGTCCGGAGGCGCTGGAGCGAGCGGGCGACGGAGTGTCGAATCCACTCGGGGGAGTAGTCAAACCGGGTGGCGTTGATGCGGCCGACTTTGGTAATGAGGAAGTAGTCTTCTCGTCGGTACCGGGAGGCTATCTCCGGATGGGCGAGGGCAGCCCCGAGTAGCTGTTCCGAGGGATCATAGTACGGAGAGGTGTCGATGGCGCGGAGTCCGAGATTGAAGGCGTAGCGAAGCACTTCTCGGGCTTGATTCTCGTTCGGATCAGGGAACAGCTGGTAGCTAAAGCCAGCACCACCCAGTATGAGCGGAGGAAGAACCTGGTTTAACGGGGTTGACCCCATTCTTTGCCGATGGGCTAAATCGGGGGATGGCACGCAGAGCAAGACATGCGGGACCCCGACGGAGGTGCTGGAGGGTCCATTTGTGCTCTTTAAATAAGCTACTTCCTTCGGGGAAATTCCAACTGGACATTTGAGGATATCTCCAGACTGACCCGACGTTCTTCGACGAGCTCCAGGCTACTATGCGATGATGCCCAATCAGTGAAATTTCCGGAGCCCTGCTGCACCTCTGGGCGGGTATAATCCCCCAATCAGGAGGCCCACAGCCATGTGATTACTTCTCGTAAATCCCCAGCGGAGTATTCCTGATGATCTGGATGGGATTAATAATATTAGCCTGGGTCTGTAGCCAAAAATCTCTGATTCCTAGTCAATCCGACGCAGGCACGAATGGCCTCTAGCTCTTAGTCCCTTTATAGGAGCTGTGGGAAAATACCCGGCAGTCACAGATAATAGCCACAGCTATCTACCGGCTCCGATCTACTCGCATTGCTGACATGGCTAAATGCCTTCAGCCAGGGAGAGCATTCAGGCGTTCTGATGTCTGATAGCCATCTTTATCTAATCTCAGGCACATTTGCTCGTCATGGCGATTCTGTTACGAAACAGCGAAGCTGAAGTGATCGGCCATTGAGATGTCCAGACGGAACAATCGAATGATCCGGACTGCCACGTTTATGCCTCAGGCAGCAGTAGATCGGACCAACTAAACTCCGGCAGCTCTGAACATCAACACCAAATATATATCGGCAGCAACCAAGAAATATATGACGACTTCTATCTCTCTAAGATATATGAAGCCACCTCAATGGCCATATTTATATACCACTAATACCCTCGGAATGACACGAGGTGACTTGACACGGCTCATAAATCACCCCGAAGCTTCCACCTTTTTCACCTCCCAAGCTCCCGAAGCAACGACAAATATCTTCCTCTTCGCCGAATCCCTTTGATTTTGCCTTTTGGGCCCTTTTTGCCTTTATTCTACCTTTCTTTTGACCAAAACAGCACAGATGTCATCCCACTACACTACCGAACCAGCGGCCACCGCATCCGCAACCCTGAACACCACTTTCGGCCCTCTGCACATCGCCCTCTTCGCGAACCAAACGCCGTTAACATGTCGCAATTTCCTCCAGCATTGCATGGACAACTACTACGCCGGCACGATCTTCCACCGGATCGTCCCCGACTTCATCGTCCAAGGGGGCGACCCAAGCGGCACCGGCTCCGGCGGAACCTCCATCTATGAATACCCGGAGTTCCAGTACGACCCCGATGCGCGGGATCCGGACGAGAAGGTCGTGTTGCGAGACGAGCTCCATAGTCGATTGCGGTTCAATCGGCGCGGACTGGTTGGCATGGCCAAGAGCGAGGATGGGTCATACGGGAGTCAATTCTTTATTACTCTGGCGAATACCGAGCGCGAGCTCAACGGGCAGTGCACCCTTTTCGGTCGGATCGAGGGCGACAGTATCTACAATGTGTTGAAGATTGCGGATGCCGACCGCGTCGACGGGACGGAGCGGCCGGTGTACCCGGTGAAAATCACCTCGTGTGAGGTGGGCGAGCTGGGGCCGCTGGCGGGCAAGGTTACGAAGAGGCAGGTGACGGCGACGGGGCCGAAACCCGAGGCGAAACCCCCGCCGAAGAAGAAAAAGAAGGCGCAGGTTAAGGGTGGGAAGGTTTTGTTGAGTTTTGGGGGTGAGGAGGAGGGGGATGAGGAGGAGGAAATGCCCATTCGACCTGCGAAGCCGAAATTCAACGCGACCCTGGTTACGGATACAGGTCTGGTCGAGAAGACGGCGACGAAACAACCGTCGGCGCCGGCGCAAACCCGCAAACGGCCTCGTTCTCCGTCTTTAAAGAGAGCAGAGAAACGCTCCCCGGAGCTCCGCAAGGAACGCCCGAAGACCCCCGACCCCTTGAATCAACTTCCACTGCCCGATCCGGAATCTCCCAAACGGTCTCCCTCGCCTACACCGGCAAAGAAGTCCTTTTTATCCCGCACCAACGCTGAAATCGAAAACCTCAAAGCTTCAATGCGCCGCCACGTCCACACGCCGGAATCCTCCTCGCGGCCCAAGTCCGCCCTTGAAGCGATGATCCCAGAAACTGCGATTCGAGGACGTAAACGCCCTCCCCCAGGGAGTGTGAACGGGGCGGCCTCGAGCGGACGCGGGGGTACTACAAACGGTCCAACGGGATTCAGCAGCTCCGAAGCCGAAACCCTGAAGATGTTCAATGCCTTTCGGGCTAAACTCGAGAACGCCGATTCCCAGCCTCGAAACCCGGCCTCTACCGGCAAATCCGCACAGGGTGGGGCAGAACCAACCGAGCCGGACGCCGAAGACGAGGAGGCGCAACTGTGTGACTTGCACTTTATCGCCAACTGCCAGTCATGTAAGTCCTGGGACGACGACACTGCGGACGGGGGCACCGCCGCTGCCACTGCGGGGGATGATAATGATGCAGGCTGGTTAACGCATGAACTCCGCTTTGGCAAGGACATGCTTGGCAAGGACTTGAAATGGAAACGCGAGCATCAGGATGCGGATACGCTCATGGTGATTGATCCCCGGGAGCGCGAGAAGGAGATTGTGGGCGGCAGTGGGAGACGGCGGGGCGGACTGGAGCGAGATCGAGAGCGGGAGAGGAAACGGGGGAGGGCGGGCGACTTGGAATGGTCGAGGAAATAGCTGATTCTATCTATCTCAATGTACTGTACTCCGTAGGGAGGTAGGTAGTTATGCTATGAGTGATGACATAATCTCTCCGAGTCTGGATAAATCGTCCCAGTCCAACTTCAAGTATTCAAGCTTCAGAAGAGATTAATTGCCGTTATGACTCGTGTTACTCCGACTTCCCCTGAGGAATCCGATCTGTACCCGTGCCGACGAGTGTGGAATCATCCAGGATCATCGCCAGGTGAGACACGGCCTAAACCGAAAAAGGTGGACCTTGCGATGAAACGCCGAGGAGCGGTAGTCTCCGAGTCCCTCTCAGTGTCTCCCAGGTGCGATGCATCCACTCTCCAGCTAGTGTCCTCTGGATCTATCCGTGTGCCGACTGGGACTGAGATGCGCGCAATGTTTTCTAGGCTGAGGCAGGCTGGGTTTCATCATGCTCGCTGGCTGGGTGAGGCACTTGGAACCGATGATTTCCAATTTTTGAGTCTCCTTTTTCCTGCTCTTTGCTTCTGTTTCCTTTTTGTCTATTTCTGTATTTCTTTGCTATTGATGCTGTCTATTTCCCTAGCTTAGAGAGCGGTTTCATCCCGAAAGATAGACAATGTCACCGAATACCACCTTTATCCCGTACGAGGTCAGGCAACAGCTGCGCACTGGCTGTGCGGCTCCGATCGCAGGCCTGAAGAGCGGATATGGCTACAATCCTTCGCTGGCCGCTGGAATCACCTTCTTGGTCCTGTTTGGCCTGTCGATGATCGCTCATACGGTGCAGCTCATCTGGAAGCGGAGCTGGTGGTGCGCGGTCTTTACCGTGGGGTGTCTGAGTATGTTTCCTCTACCCCCTGGAGTCTACCACCGGCTTCATATTTGTCCAACTACGTAGTACTCACCGACCGATCTATAGCGGAAATCCTAGGCTGGGCCGCCCGAACCTGGTCCGCCCAATGTCCCTATAACGCGACTGCCTACCTGATGCAGATTTCCACCCTGATCATCGGTGCGCTTCCTCCCCCTCTATTTCCAACCCCTCCTCTACTCCTGTGAGATGGTGTAGGTAGTATATGGTAGGATGTATTATTAACAGAACAGCAGCCCCCACCTTCTTCACAGCCGGAATCTACGTCCTCCTCGGCCGCTTCATCCAAATCGCCGGCCCGGACTCGTCCATGCTGAGCCCCAAACTCTACCTCTGGATCTTCGTCACCTGCGACATCCTCTCGCTCGTCGTGCAGGCCGTCGGCGGCGGCATGGCCTCGGTGGCCGCGGGCCAGGACCACGGCAACACCGCACCGGGCACCAACACCATGGTCGCGGGGATCATCTTCCAGATGGCCTCGATCACGATCTTCTGTGTCTGCGCGGCCGATTTCGTCCGGCGCACGCTCCGCCGCCGGCTCCTCCAGCGTCTGACGGGGAGTGTCGTGCCGTTGCTCGCGGCCATGATCTTCTCCGTCCTGTGCATCTATGTCCGGAGCATCTACCGGACCATTGAGCTGCTGGAGGGCTGGACCGGGTATCTGATTACGACCGAGCGGTTCTTTATCATCCTCGACGGCGCGATGATGGTGCTCGCCGTGGCGGTGTTTAATGTCTTTCATCCGGAGTGGTGGTTGCCCCGGAGGGAGGAGGAGGAGGAGGGGCAGTCTGTCGGGCGGAGGAAGATTGCGTCGGAGGATGGGGGGGATGATAGGTATGAGCTTAGATCGCGGTAGCTTCTTTTTTTCTCTCCCTCTATCTGTTTCTCTATCTCCGTCTATTTCGTGCCTCGTCTCTCTTGTCTAGGTAGTCATCTCTCTCTCTCTCTCCCCGTTAGTTAACACCGAATCATACAGTAAAACCACTCTCATTTATCACCGATACGATATACTAAACCCAAGTAAACTAACTATCCCCCCCTTAAAAAAAAGAGTAAAGAAAAATCACCACTCCCCCCCAACCTCATACCGGAAAATCCGATCATTGATCCTCCCCCCCGTAAACCTCCAGAGCCGCGAAACCGTCTGTTGCCTTATCAGCCTCTCCCACTCTAAGCTCCAACCCCAAACATAACATAGAATCGGGATAAGGAAAGTAGGGTAGGTAGGTAGGGTAAGCTTACCGCGTTCAACCACACCCCGTGCAACATCAACTGGATGAAGATGTATTCTCCCGTGGTACTCCCCGCGGGTCGGTCCTCGGGATCGAGGGTGCGGTTTATGGGTCGGTAGGGGGGGATGCGACGGTAGTTGGAGGGCCAGGTGGAGGGAGAGGTCAGTAGAGGGACTTGGGTGGGTTGAGGAGAGGTGGTGGTGTGAGAGGGGACTGGGTTTGGGGTTGAGTGGTGGAGTTCGTAGTCGGAGAGGATGGAGAGGGTGGTTGTGGTTGTGGTTGTGGTGGGAGACATGGTGGTAGGTTAATGGATAGAGGAGAGAACAGGATACTGAGCTATGGTATGGATCAAGTTAACAAGTTAACGATGGATGGAGATAGAAGAGGTTGGTGAATGAATTCCTCCACCGGCGGATTCGGGCGACGTCTGGTTGTTGGTTCTCCACATCCCGAACGGCTCCCTGGCTACGGACTGTAAGGACTACATAATCGGGACTGGAGAGGGGGAGTATTTAGGGATTGGATTGAGTAGATTGGATTGGATATCTTAAAGTATTCCCCTCCGGTCCTGGAATCGGAATGTCCACTTACCCTTTTTATCTTCGAGTATACCTGGATATCCAATCTTACCCTAACCTCCTCCTCACCTCACCACCACGAAGTATACGAATTAAAAACAAAACAGAGAAAAGACGAAAAAAATGACATTCCCCCGAATCACCGCCGCCGAGATCGACGGCCGCTGTCACAACATCCGCTACCGCCAGCACCAATTCCACCGGCTGCAGTCCGCGCTCGTCCAGCACATCGACCAGATCCAAGATGCCATCCGGACTGACTCCGCACACTCGCCCGAGGAAGTCCAGGCCGAGATCTGTCTGTCCCTGAAGGAGATCCGGACGCACTATGACTCGCTGGACCTGGACGCGGATCTGGAGTCGGAGTACCGGGTCGCGCACGGCAAGGATAATGTTGCCCTGCGCGGAGCCGGTATCGTTTATATCATCCCGGCGACGCATACGATGTTTTTCTCCATGATCTCAGCGTTGAGTGCCGCGGTGGCGGCGGGGAATTGTGTGATTCTCGAGGTAACCTGCCTTCCCTGCCTTCCCTACCCTTCCGTGACTTCAGTGATGTGTCGGGAATAGGGGATGAGAAGCTAATATGTATCGACTGGACAGCTACCGAAGACCACCATGGCTCTCCCCCCCCTCCTCCGCCAAATCCTCCCCGAGGCCCTAGACGCCGATACCTTTGCCATCAGCGAGGAGCGGCCCGACGCCACCTTCCTCAGCAAAGTGCTCGTGGTCGCCCAGACGGAGACGAGCCCCCCGGAGTCCAGTTCGCGCCGCCTGATCTCGCCCACGAGCGCCCGCACCGTCGCCGTCGTCGACCGCACCGCCGACATCCCCGCCGCCGCGGAGGCGCTGGTCGGCGCGCGCTTCGCCTTTGGCGGCCGCTCCGCCTACTCGCCGGACGTCGTGCTCGTGCAGGAATTCGCGATGCAGGCGTTCGTGCAGGCGATAATCCCGCAGGCGTCCCGGTACCTGTCGGGCCCAGCGGACGGCGCAGAGAGAGAGAAGCCAGGGAATCCGCGCCGGGCGAGTCCCGGGGGATCGGTTCTGGATCTGGTGCGGAAGGAGGCGGGTGCAAGTGCGCGGGTGGTGGTCTCGGGGTCGGGGTGGGGGGTTGTGGAGGTTTATGATCGGTGAGTTCCCCTACAGTCTATCTACAGTCTATCTACAGTCTATCTACAGTCTATCTGCAGTCTATCGAATAGGGGGTTAACTGACGAGGGGGGTGTGGGATCTAGAAATTCGCCGCTCCTGCAGAGGAAGATCGAGGAGAAGGTCCTCGTCCTACACCCGGTGACTTCTCTCGACGACGCGATTGATTTCAGCAGCACGTACGTACCCCACCCCCACCCCCTTTTCAGTTGCTCTCCTCAATACTTAACTAATTGAGGTAGATTCGGAACCCTCGCCGCGACATACGCCTTCGCCGCCCCCGCCGCCGCCAAATACCTCACCCAGTTCATCGACGCCTACGTCTCCTGGGTGAACCAGGCCCCCCTGGACATGCTCCTCGGGCCGGTCTCGCCGGCCAACTCGGCCCCGAGTCTCGGGCTGGCCCCGCGCTACCGGGCCCGTCTCTTCCAGGTGCCGCGGCCGCAGTTGGTCTCGAGGACGGGCAATTCCGGGCTGGTGCGGAGGGTCCTGGAGCAGCCGTCCGGGTCGAGGGAGTCGGCGGCGGCGTGGAGGGAGGCGGTTGCGCCTTTGCCGGCGACGGGCCAGCGTGCGGGCCAGAAGATTGGGTTCTTTGAGCAGGGGATTCTCACGGGGGGGGTGGTGATGTTGGTTTCGTTGGTGGCAGGGGTGGGGACGTTCGGGTATTATACATTTAGCTTTGTGAGGGGGTTGTAGCTCTTCCACTGAGTTATATTTCCGTCTACGTATATAGTCGATAGCTGCACTTGTTTCGGGAGTCATACTAAAGAGTCCATCTGATAACCCATAATTCAAATACTAAGGAGACACCCCCCACTCCCCCCAGGTAAACTGCGAATTACACATATTGGTCAACTCCCAGCTCTCCGCGCCGAGTCGCCCCCTCGTCCCCGAATCCTCCGCATCGCCCACCGCTCCGGCCACAAACATGGCCGCCATGATATGGTCGTCGGTGGCATGGGCGTCGCGAAACCGCGGATGCTTCATCAGCCGCGTCATGGCCCGGCGCAGCCGCGGGCCCGACGTCTTCGTGACCACATCCTCGACGGCCTGGCGGAACTCCAGCGCCCAGGCCTCGGGCGGCGTCTCCAGGGCAAAGTTGTCGCGGAACCGCAGCATCGGCGCCCACCGGTTCCGGTACAGATTGTGCACGGCGCCGCCCGTGCCGAGCAGCAGGTAGTTCTCCCGGCGGAGCGGGCGCAGCGTGGCCCCGACCTTCAGGTGGAAGTGCGGGTCGTAGCGGGCGTTCATGGAGAGCACGGTGGTCGGCGGGGCGCCGGCCGGGAACATGTGGATGAGGATGAGGTAGACGTCGTGGATCCAGTCGAAGGCCGGGTTCGCGGCGACGTGGAAGCCCTCGGCGGCGAGGAGCGCGATGCAGCGGTCCGCGGTGGGCAGGTCGGGGTTCAGGGGGTAGTGGATGTATTTGTCCGGGTGGACGTAGGCGACGGGCGATTTGCCGGGGTTGGGGTTTGTGGCGACTTGGATTTGGTCGTCGAGGCAGTCCCAGTGGGCACCCTTTTTAATCGATTAGTGTTTTTGCCTTCATTTTTCGGTTCATAGATTGAGAAAGGTACCATGATCACCACGCCCTTGACATTCCTGGCGAGGGCTTCCTCGCCGCATTGGCGCCAGTAGTCGGCTGACTCGGACTCTTCGCCGAGCATCATGGTCGAGCCATGCGAGAAGAAGTGGACGGGCGTGAGGCCGGTTCGAGCGGTCGGTTGCATCTTGATCTGTGTGTGCCTCAAGCGTAGAAAGGGAGGAAAGAATAAGTATCAAATAAGTATTCTCATCGGATCGAATCCTCCACATCCCGATGCTCGGGTTCCGAATATCAGGCAGTATCAACATAAAATATTTCCCCTACGCCACGAAAAGATGTCAAGACACTTCGTGCAGCGGAATAGCTACTACATGCTAAATCTCAGGTCAACAAGAGGTTAGTCGACTTGAACTACCGGGAGGGTGGAGGTGGAAATATGGAAATCAACTGTAATTCTCGACTGTACTTGTCACTACTAGTAGCCCTAATCATACCTAGGTATATATATCATATGGATACCAAACTACCCCATCGCATTCGGATCAACATCTGTCCATCGCGCGATCTCATAATCCATCACCGTCGTCTTGCGCAACTCCTCCGTTTCCACCCCGTGCATCATCAGATAGAAATCCTCCGGCTCCTGCTTGAGCTTCGTCCAGCGCGACTCGTGGACGCCGCCCCAGGTCGATTGCCCGTGGCTCGAGCTGGACCCCCGACTGGCGAAGGCCACCCAGCCGAGAAGCAGGATGAAAAACCAGAGCTTCCACGGGTTGAACTCCTTCCCTAGACTCCCGCCGGACATCCCCCTTGGGGCCGTCTCCGGATCATCCCCGTCATCGCCTGCGTCCCCCGGCGCTTCATCTTCCCCTTCTAACTCCTCCGCCTCCTCGTCCTCCTCGTCCTCGGTATACTCGGGATGCTCAGGGTCACCGGACGCGTCCTTCATCGACGTCCACTTCCGAGGCGCGGACTGCCATCGCTTCTTCAGCCCTGACTTCAGTGGCGTGCCCTTGGCCTTCGGGGCTAGATACACGGGGCCCGCGAGCGTCTTGTCCTTCGGCCGGGGCAACACGCGCGGCCGCTTCTGTTTCTCGACGGTCGTCTTGGCCGCGAACTCGGTGTTGACGTTCCAGCCGTCCGCCTTGACATCCAGCCCCTTCATCAGCGTCGACATCTCCTCGTCTTCCTCCGCGTCGAAGGGGTAGTTCTGGGTCGGATTCGCATCGCTGCTCATCTGGGGGTGTCGTCTCATCCGGCGCAGAGCCGGCTTCCCTTCTCGTCCCATGGCCCGGGAATGGTGCGCTCGACGCTCCGTCGCCGCGGGACCTTGACCATCTCTCCAGCTCGTGAACGGATTCCCCTTCGGCTGGGCCTCCGGGCCGGGACTCGTTGACCGCGACGACGATGACCCCGACCCCGACCCCGACTTGGGCGACCCATGACTCGTCTGTGGACTTCTGCTGTTCCTGTTAGGAGGGGAACTCGAACTCGAACTCGACTCGGCCGCGCCAGACGTACGCACATTCTCCTCCTCCTGCCCCTCCATCGTCACATCCGACCACCCATTATAAAACTCCCCCGGCGGCGCCTCGGTCATCTTCGCATCGCGCAGCGTCCGCATCCTCTCCCGCGCCGCCAACGGATCATACCGCGCCGTCAACACCTGCGGCGCCAAGTGATACTCAGCCCGATGGCCCGGCCCCAACGACCGACTCACCTGTTCCCGGAGCTGGTCATTCTCCTGCTGCAACGCATCGACATACCGGTGGACCTTGGCCGTCCACTCGCCGCCCTCCCGCTCCATATTCAGCATCTGCTGCCGATGATCCAGGACCTCGTGGACCGCCCGCTCCAGACTCCCCTGCAGATCCTCAATGTGCCGGTTCCGCGCCACCACCAGCCCGCGCAGGTACCGCCCCTCGCCCTGCGACGTCTCCAGCATCTCGCCCTGGCGGCCCGCCAGCGCCCGCAGCCGCACGTTGGCCGCCTCCGCCGACG
This sequence comes from Aspergillus panamensis, assembly GCA_027569225.1. Classification (NCBI taxonomy): domain Eukaryota; kingdom Fungi; phylum Ascomycota; class Eurotiomycetes; order Eurotiales; family Aspergillaceae; genus Aspergillus; species Aspergillus panamensis. Next base: position 11,387 of record JAPDER010000081.1, on the reverse strand, counting down.
ACGCCAGCTCGTAGTTCCGCCGCGACAGCTGCCGCGCCTCCCGCAGCGTCTCCTGCAGCCCGCGCACCCGCGAGTGGTTCTCGTTGTTATCGAGGACGTTCCGGTCGTGCACCGTCGCCAGCTCGTTCACCGTCTTCCAGAGCTCCGTGTTCTGGTGCTCCAGCTCCCGCGCCCGCGTCTCGGCGGCCGTCGCGGCCTTTTGGTTCGCCGTGATCGTCCGCTTCGCCCATTGGATTTTGTCCGTGGTGCTGGTGGCCGGGTCGCCGAGGATCTTTTTCACGTCTTGTTCGGCGGCGTCGGCGTCGGATTCACCGTCGGGGTTGGGTTCGGGTGGGGGTTCGTCGGTTGGGGGGGTTGGGATGATTTGGTCTGTGGGTGAGCTTTCATCGGGGAGTTTGCCTTTGCTGGACATTTTTTTTTATATATACCTGTATAAAAGTATATAAGTAGATGGGGAGCTGGACTTGTAGTCAGATATGTACCTGGTGGTGGAAGGTGAAGCTGTTGGTTTTGATTATAAGTGAACTCGAAGTCTTATGACGGGACTCGATATTTATATCTGCGTCCGAAGGAAAACTTTGCCATTGTTTAGAGGGTCGCCTTTATTTTAGCTTTGTTAGGATAAAGGTCTTGTTCGGGACAATGCACTGCAAGGTTCTTTGTCTGGTATAAAACCAAGGTCTTTGTGTTGTCCTTGTTCCTACAAAGACGCTGTATATGGATTGTAACTGGATTGATTCTTTGTTTGTTGGAAGAGGAGGTTAAACAGAGTACGCCAAGGGAGTGGTATCTCTCATGGCCTGCTTCAAGAGAGTGTCACTACTTACTTGGCTAGTTTATTATTGCAATGATATGCATACCCAACCTAGTAGCTTGTAATAGAATCTGGATAATCAATGTGTAGTGTAGAACATGGTATAGGTTGACTCGAGGAATCCATTATAAAACAGTTCATTTACATCCAGTTCTGTCTTCACATCACCATGTCCAGTTGCAATGCTCTCCCACCCACATCCCAACACAAAGATCAATATTTCTCATGGATTGCCGCAGCGTTATCTTCCTCGAGAATCGGACTCGTCCGCCGCTTGGACAGTTTGGCGACTTGTCGGAACACAGCATCGGTCTTCCTGTTCCCAGGCAAGTGAGACTTAGCAATTGCCACGAACATCAGAGAAATGAGAGTCACTTACCAGAGACAGTCCCAGGGAATCCACAGGAAAGGAATCTGTTACCAGGCGAGGTAACCCTACAGTGGGTTGGTCCCTAGATCCCCTCTGGATGAAGAGGCCTCCTGGCTATCAGTATCTAGCATTTCTTAGGTAAAATGACACACTTACCACCAGCCGTCGAGGACCTGACGTAGCCAGGGTATCAACCAGTCGACTGGTTCGTCTGTGAGCCGTCTCAGGGCCGGCTTGATGCACCAGATGACCATGAGGACGGCCACCACCCAGAGGTGCTGCGCATCGATAAGATCGCGCATTTTAAAAACTTATTATAAAAAAAAAAAGAGTGTGTATTTGGTAAGTGGTTAAAAAAGAGTGTGTTATAAATGCAGTGTAGTACATGCAGTCATCACCCAGAGGTGCTGCGTATCTATGAGATTGCGCATTGGAAAAATTGAAAACAGAAGAAGATAGAGAGAGAGAGAGAGAAGAGAGAATGTGTTCGATCATACTAGGTAGGGAATGTAATTGAGAAGTGGAAGGTCCAACCGAAACCTCAAGGTCCACGGAGGGAAGTCGCCTGGCCTACCTTCAGCCTCAGGCACCTCTTGAACCACTCTCAATGACCTTCCCAAGTACTTGACCGAGTACCTAGGTAGCTAGATTGACGTTTAAACTCGGGTGCTTGAGGAGGTGCTTGAGGAGATACCTGTCACTAACGCAAGCTAGCAGATTCACAGGCAGAATCATGTAATGCCTAGGTAGCTGCGTAACTTTAACTATCGAAGCTTCTAGTCTATGACCAAAGCAGGTTTTTAGTCCTACTGAACTTGAAGTCGTCACTCTGCACGATCCATGGTTGTATAGAGGACATGAATTCCGACTGTTCAGGGGTCCTAATATATCATGATGAGTATTTTAAGAGTGACTCATGTCTATAAACGGAGCTGTTGCCCCTCCCCCAAGACCACTGCAACAAACCTCACCTCAGCGAGTCAGCCATAAGCTACATCTTTGTTACTCTTCTGATCTAGACCCACGAAAACATGTAGTTCCGACGCAAACGCGAGATATTCCAGTGCGAAGAACAGTACAACAAAGCCCATCGTTGCTGGGAGCGACGCTACAAAGGATCTACCGAATTTAGAGAAACCAAAAAGGCTTCCTGGGACTGGATCAAGCCATACAAGGAAGCAGCAAGGTTCAGCTTTGCGATCCTCCAGCGCAGGCAGCGCTTGCTGGCGACGGAGATGACGCCCCCCCAGCAACAGACCACCGAGGGCGGCGAAAAGCCACCCGACTATAGAGCTACTTGTGCGTCTCCCGCAGAGATAAGGGAGAAGGAAGTCCACGCTCTCATGGAGGCATACTGGAAATGCAACGAGTTTCTCCGTGATATGGGACCCCGAAGGCCGAATACTCCGTTGGTGAAGTGGTTTGATATCAACCGGCTCAACCGGGACCGGTATGGGCGGACTTATCAATGGAGGTGGGATCGCACCAAGTGTGCGGACACTGGGGGATGCTGTGGTCGGGCGTGTGGGTGCTGTGAGAAGCCTCTATTCAGCTATTATCGGAGCGTGGGCTGTCAGGGAGAGAAGGAGTTGGTTGGGGTGTATGGCCACTGCACTGGGGAGTGTGCCTGCTGTATCAAGGTCCGGCACTGCTACACTCCTCATCCACAGCTTCCCAAATCTGCTTTTGAGGCTTCTCTAGCACTGGATAGGGCAGGAAGCTGAAAAGGAAGCTGCATGTCTTGACTAGGGATCTAAACAACTGTCTGTAGCTAGGACTTTTTGCTTCTCTCTCTTCCCCAGCGCATGTATTACACTGCAATCATTAAACACTCTTTTTAAACCACTGACCACATACTCTCTCTCTTTTTTTTTTTTTTATAATAATCATTTTTTAAAACGCGCAATCTCATTGATGCGCAGCACCTCTGGGTGGTGGCCGTCCTCATGGTCCTCTGGTTCGCTAAGCCGGCCTCGAACGAGTTTGCCGACTGGTTGATACCCCGGCTGCGTCTGGTTCTTGACCGCTGGTGGTAAGTGCCTGTGACTGCTTCCCTTGGAAATGCTGGATACTGATAGCCAGTAGGCCTCTTCCTCAAGAGGGAGGGGATCTGGAGGCCGGGCCAACCCACACTCGGGTTGACTTGCCCGGTAACAGATCCCCGGCCCAGCGGCAGACCGTCTTGGCCCGGCTCAGGGCCGGTAGGTGGTAAGTCGTTTCGCTATTTTTGTTCGTCTTCATGTGAATTGTTGGATACTAACATATTCTAGGTTTCGTCGGCCTGTCTCCGTTTATAAATGATCCTCATCCCATCTGACACCTCCCATCTTCGCTTCTTTCTCTCCCATATACCGACATAACACCATTACTTTAATCGGCTTCGAAAAGTTTGCGCCAGCTAGGCCTCTGAGATTGAGACCAAAACTTTAAACTTAGAAGCTCTTTCGAATTCTATTCTCAAACCCACCAATCCTACCTTATTCCTGCGAAAAGGAATACTCCATGTCGGTTTATACTTCTTCGCAATGATCGGATCAAATAATTCACCGCGGACAGTGCCACTTTGAACATGGACTTTGGCCATTACCTTGATCACCTATATAGGGCCTTTCATCATCCTGAACTGGTCATTCAATTACCTGGATCCTGCCACAATATTCGAAAGGGCTGCATTTTCTCAGGTTAGCAGCGTTCGTCGAACTACTTTAGGCGGCTACCCCAAATTACCGAAGAGGCTCTCCACAACACTCTACACTCTACACTCTACACTCTACACTCTACACATTCCGTCCGAGATGCAATACTCGTTTCATGGCAGAAATATGCAATCAATGCCGGCTCCACCATAAAAAAAACACCATATTACCTATGAGGCACATTCCGGGGCTACATGAACACCCGAAGGCTACTGGCTCTACGGAATTCTCGACTTGGCCGTTTTCGCCATATCATCTCCTACCATTGCTACTTTACTACACGATACTATTTCCACATATACCAAAGACATCCGGTCTAACCCGGAAAATCGATTCATCGAGCGTATCTCCAGTCAATTACCTCCCCTTCAGCCATTCCGGAGACCAACAGACGAGGAAGAACAGAAACCAACAGACGAAGACAAGCTTAGTAAATTTTTCTGTATATAGATTAGACTAGATGTGACATAACCCCGGAAAGGGCTTGAGTGGTGACGATGTATATAAATTGTTGTTATATGGCTCGTTAATGGGTCCAATATTGATATCTGAAACCCTACTACAGCTTCCAAACATACCCTCCCAATATCCTGTAGATATTAGTTTTTCTCTCAGCCCAGTCGGAGCGCAGGTTATCGTGTGAACTGGATAATAGATCGCCCATCCTGGGACCACGGCGGTTGACTGGGGATGTTAATACCCTCAATCATCTAGACCTTCATCAGGTAAGACTAATCTATCCAGTGTTACTCTCCAGATACTTGTCTTTGTAACTGTTATTAAAGCCAATTACGCCTCTAATGCTGAAAAAAAAAACCCAACCCGAAGAACCCCCGGTAACCCTAAATAGAAAAAAAAAAAGACCATACTAATGCACCCGACTATTCCTATAAGACGACACATCCCAACTCTGAAACACCCGAATCGACGACCCCGGATCATCCCCACCTTCCTTCCAACTCCGATCACTCGACGCCCCCCCCAGACTATGCACGGAGGCCGCACTCATGGGACTCTGCTTCCCAGGCAGCCTCTCCTGGCTGGGATGGCTATGGCGGGCGAACTCCAAATCGGTCAGCGGCGTATGGCCGGAGTGGTGGTCGTCCGGGCCACGGCGCGAGCGCCGCGTGGTCGACTCGAGTTTCGCCGAGGCCGAGTTATTGTAGTTGTAGTTGTAGTTGTTGTAGTTACTGTTGTTGTGGTAGGGTGTGGCGTTACTCCCGGTGAGGCGGGCGAAGAGAGGGCGGAGGGTGGCGAGGCTGCCGGCGATGATAGATAGGCCGGTTTCGATGTTGGACCAGATGGCGATTTGGACGGTGGCGTCTGTGGAGTAGATTTCATATTAGTTATATCTATCTATCTAGGTAATCTAGGTAGATAAGGGGGAGAGGGGAGAGGGGAGAGGGGAGGGCATACAGAGGAAATCCGGGTCTTTGATTGTGTGGACGAAGGGGATACGGATGATTACGGCGATACTTGCACTAAATACATCTAGTTAGTATATTGAGGGGAGAGAAGGGAGAGGGGGGGAGGGACATACACGCCAGCCATCCCCAGTAAACAAACAGCCCCCATCTTCGTCTGTCGACTCATCTGTAGCTTCCGCACGATGAGAATCGGTAACAAGGCCACGGTGAGGTCGAAGCCCGCCGAGGCCGCACTGAAGAGGTACAGCATGACCTCGATAGCGGCGAGATGGCCGCAGGAGCCGCCGGACTCCGGGGCCACGAACCGCGACCAGAAGTACGAGACCGGGGAGCACTGGACGAGACAGAAGACGAGGAAGACGAAGCCGATGACGGTGGTGATGGCCGTGGCGGCGTAGATGATGGCGCGCTGGACGGGGACGATCATGACGCGGAGGAGTAGCAGGCATACGGAGATTTTGCTCAGGATGGAGGCGAGGATGTAGCCGGTGTCGCAGAGGAACCAGTACTGTTTTTTTTTTTTTTTTATCTTTCCGTTAGGGCTGTTGGCCTGTCTGAGGGAGGGAGGGAGGGAGAGAGTCAGGAATACATACCTTCATGGCTACCTCGCTCTGGTGGGCAGTGAGGGCCTCGAAATGCTGGCCGGTGCCGTAGCGGGTGCCTCCGATCATACACGCGGAGAACATGATGTAGAATGCCTGGACGCGGGATTAGAAGCGCTATTTCTTGTTCTTGGTCGTGTTATTCTTGGTCTGAGGAAGGGTTACCATGGCCAACATCATGATCCCATCGTCCCATCCGAACGCGCGCACAATCCGAATCCGAACATAACAGCGAAGAGCGACGGCGACGCAGGCCAGCGAGAGAAAGACTGCCGCGACAGTCCGCACAGCCAGGGGGCGATCAACCGCCATATCGATTAAGCAAGCCGGCTTATCAGGGTAGGGGAAAGGAAGAGAAATGGAAAGAGGAAACCAGACTCAGGCGGCCCAAGTCAAGTTCAAGCGATGGGCCGGCAAGCTTTTGCCTTGAACGGCGCGGGTTGTTCCTGGATCGCATTCTTCCATGGCCGGGACAGCGGAGACCTACCTAGATAGGTACCTAGGGAGTGGATGGGGGAGTCCACGGTGGAGCGAGTGGCCATCCAACGATGATCGATCGCGAGGGTTTCGAATCTTTTCGATCTGGGTCTTGATCCGGGTCTTGAATTCAAGTTGATCCATCCGGGGGCTTCGGATTGGGGAACCAGACCCCGGCTCGTGTCGAACGGGGAAGCTGATCCACCCGATCCAGCGGTTCACGATTAGGGCTCGATCGGGTCGACTCTCCCGCGATGAAATCTCACCACGCTGGACATGTCGATCTTCATTCTATCGGGCGTAGTCTGGTTGAGTCTAGAGTTGGAGAGAGAATTTCTTGGAGAAGAGGACTACTAGGGGGTATGCCGAGGATTTTCCTTTCCTTGATGCCATGTGGCAGTGGATACGTGATATGCTCATTCTCAGACCGGGTGGATTCTTTTTTCGAGACTTTCTGCCGAGACCCGCTTAGGAATAAACGCACGGAGGAAGGGGCAATAATAGGGTTCCCGGTTGGTCATAGAAAGCCTGAATCATGTCCGTCTCTGTCTCCTAAGTGGCTGACTCCCTGTTCCGATTATGTGGCATAACTGGGTCGATGAACAACTCTCAACGGGATAACCAGATACCGAGACTAAATCCAGTCACTAATAGGTGAGCCCGGCTGTATGCCCTAGGGACTCCCTGTCTGAGTCAGAAGCAAGCCGTTGTACTAGTAAAGGTATACATGTCAAATGACTTTCCAGTATCTGGTAAGATTCTGACCCTGACTGTTCAGGCCGTAATTAAAGCACCCACGTGTGTGGTTTGTATTACTGTGATGGTTCCTTTAAGATTGATCTGAGGGGGGTTAGTTATCATAGGTATCAATGGCTTGGTCAGGAATTTGAGTTGTTTCACTCAGATGAAACGATGGTCTCGGTTAACGTCTCTGGTTTCATACTCTGGATGTAAATAAAGATATGGTATACCGTCTATCCCTCTCCAGCCACAAACCCCCGGTAAATCTCCTCCAGCACATCCCGTTTCCGCTTCCGATCAGCCTGCTCGGATTCCTCCGCAGCAGCCAACTCCTCCTCCTCCTCTCGCGATACCCACGCCCGGATCGTCCCATCTCCATGCGCAGAAAACATCTCCACCCCTTCCCCCGCCGCCCCATTGCCCCTCCACGCGAGCGCATTGATCCGGGCCGCACTCAGCGCACTCGCGCGCCCTCTCACCTGCGGCTGCTGCTGCCGCCGCCGAGCCATCAAACCGGGCACAACCAGCCGCTTAACGATCGCTCCCTCATGCAGCTCAAACATGAAGATCTCGCCCCGATCATCCGTCTCGTTAAAGTTCGCCCAGAGCAGCGTCTCCGGAGCCGGGCCCACAATCACCGGCGCCCGTTCGGCCAGATGCGACGACACACTATTCTGCACGCGGGGCCCGAAGTGCACCAGCGTGTTCGCCCCCGTCGTCGCATCCCACACGCGGATCCGCGCGTCCTGGCCCGCCGTGACCAGGTGCGTGCCGCCCGCGGTCCATCTGATGGCTGTCACGGCGCCATTGTGCGCGCGCGCATGCGGGGCGAAGGCGGGTCGGCGGCCGCGGCGGTGGTGCGAGTCCGGCGCGCGGGCGCGGGAAGTAAGCCCCACGGCGTCGTCCATGTCGAGGGCTGCGATGGCGGCGTTGTGGCCGGCGCGGCGGATATCGAAGAGGATGACGCGGCCGTCGGTGGACGAGGACGCCAGGAGATGCGGGTGATGGGGCGCCCAGGACACGGAGAGAACCGCGGCGGTATGGCCGGGGAGGCCGTGCGTGGCGAGGCCGGAGCGCAGGTCCAGGAGCCGCACGGGCTTCTCGGAGGTGCCCACGGCGATCAGCATGGGGGAGCTGGGGTGCGAGGAGAGCGCGTGGCTGTAGGGGGTGCAGTCGAGGGTGAACGTGTGCACGGGGGTGATGGACGCCGGCTGCAAGGCGGAGAGCTTGAGGGTTCCATCGTGCGACGTGGTCAGGATGGTCGCCGGGGTAGGGTCGAAGGGGTAGATGGAGACCGAGGTGATGGCGTGGGTGTGCGCTGCGCCGTGGGAGAATTTGTTGACCGAGGCAACGGAGTGATGGACGTGGCTCAGCTCAGAGCCCCGGGTCTCCAAGTCCCATAGATGGACGGACGGGTCGGCACCGCCAGATACCATGAAGCGACCCTCATACTGGTCGATTGCGAGCACGTTGACGCCGGCTCGATGGGCGACAGAGTCCTCGGGACCGCCTCCTGATTGGACACGCTCGCTGGAGAAGCGAATCCCGGGCGCGGGCTCGAGGTGGTGGACCAGCCGGGACGTCTGCGCGAGGTGGAATGTCGATGGATCAATCGACCCGAGGGCCCGGTTCAAAAGGTATGAATTCATTCATCAGGATGGGTCGCCGCGGCGAGAGAAGTTGGAAGTTGAAGTCGGAGAGGAGTTGATATGCGACGCGAGTCAGGTGACGTCGACTCAACGGCTGCGTGTCACATGATGCTCTCCATCTATACACGATCCCCACCTAGGTCCCTAGATACCATTTTTGTTTCTGGTTGAATTTATTGATATATCACGGTGAAAACTGTTTGATTGGGGTGAGTTTGAGCAACTCGTTGTACTGAAGGGTAAAGCATGCGGTGGCTTCTCGAGCCTTGATGACCTATATAGACCCTAAGCTGGTTGTACTCTCCAAGCTATTAAATGTCTCGAGCAAGCACATGAACCTCTGCTAAAATAAAATGAAGGATTCAACCAACTTGTTCCATTAGCTAAAGCCCTGTAAACAGCTTTAGTCTCTACCTGTTCCTACCAGTACGCCGGCTAGACTCGTTCGTCATAACGAGATAAAAAAAACCCCATTAGACTGATAAAGCTTCAGAACGAATAATTACCTTGCTCCATATGCGCCTGTAAACGATGGTACTCATTGCAATTATCATTATCTCCGGTTGCATGTCCTCCATTTCCAGCTGGATATCACGCTGAATACAACACTGAATGTAACACTGAATATAGTAGAGCTGAATAGAGTGGAGCAGAAATAAAAAAACTCATGCAATCAATGATCATGCCAATCGTGCCAATCATGCCAGTTGATATGTCCTGGGTCGTGATCCAGTGTCAGTTTAGGCTGTTCGGACTCGGGTGGTGTCTGGGGGTCCTCTTTCACTATCCCATCTTCATCAGCCACTATCGGAGGAAAGCTTAGATTCTACGACGAAGCGGGAAAGAATACATTTGCACACGCAGAGCGGCTCCTCGTCGGGGTTGAAGTACTGCACCGCCATCACCCGCAGATCGAATCGGACGGATTTCGTGGGCATCGCGCGTGATGCGAGATGGGGTTCATCTGGATTGACTCCGCCGTTGCAGATCTTCTTGTCCCCGTTACAAAGCAATGGGGTTGGTGGGGAAACCGGTAGTGGACAGCACATCGGGGCGGGTGTAGATGTTGTGGTGACGAGACGACCACTCGGGGGACTCAGGAGTAGCTTTTGGTTGAAGATAGCAGGAACGGTCTGAACGGTTGATTCATATTATGTAGTAGTCGGAACAGGAATTGGATAGCTAGATTCCCCCTCCACTATCATTCGATGACTTAACGGGGGATATCGACATCGTTCAAGATCCACCGAAAGCAGGAATAACCAACAGCCTCGATGGAGAACGCCGAACACCAATATACAGCGAGGGTCAAGGTTTTCACGGTGGCAAGCAAAGCACCTCCCTCCAGCATGCCTACACCATCGCGATTTAAAATTTTTTCTCCTGCCGGATTCAGATGGCCGGCAAATCTAGACGCTCACAGCAAGCCTATCGCAAGTCGGCAAGAAAAGGGCAGGAGATTCCAGCTGTTCAGTCCTGGTTGCTTTTTGATCAACGAACCTTGACCCAGTGACGGGCAGCGGTGATTCGAAGGAAATCCCTTGCAGAAAGCCCGACGACGACTCGGCCGTGGATAGGGCCCACCAGAGCTCGAACGATGGAGTTTAATCCTCGATACCTAGACCCGAGAAGCTTGGGCTCGGAGCAAGGGTCCGAGCTGGAGTCACGGCGGCCCTGTGGATACGCTGGGGGGCTGCTTCGTGGTCCCAGAAGCTGAGTTCGCCGGATATGACGTCGCCCGAGAGAGGGGTTGGGGCTGTCGGGTGTCGACCGCGCCGGGTCCAGCCTGGTCTACGGGCCCCCACCAAGCCACATGCTTCACGACCTGGGTAGGTCGATGACGAGCCCATCAGATGACTGAACGAACCCGGAAATATCCTCCCCAGAGAGGGGAGACCTTGGGCTGGCCAGAAGGTATGTGGCTGCCGAGTCCACCCAATCAATAAGCTGATTGATCCCTTCCCTCCCCAGTACCTCAAGTACTTAACTAACCTAGACTCTACTCGAACGGATTTTGGCCACGTACTGGGCCAGGTAGGAAGGAGGTAGTGTTGCTCCAATGCAACGGGGGAGCCCCTCCAACCAGTCCCCTCGGCCGCGTGTTTCCCATACTAATGTACCTAGACTGCTACATCCGCGATCACAGCCCTAATAATAATAATAATAATAATAATAAATTAAAAAATAGACCCAGAGCTTACCCGGGAACCAGCAGCCACGGGATCTACTTAGAGTTTCGATTGCCACCACGATGAGTGTTTGGCAGTAGGAAACCCCCTCTAGCAGGCTAACCAGCCACGGAACAGGCTCGTCCTCGAATATTTATGTATCCGGGGACCATTTTAAGGTTGTTGAGGGTGACAAGCTGGATCGGCCGAATGTCAAGTCTGGTGCGGTCCAGCCCGGGAGGAGGGGGGGGGGGGGGGGGGGGGGGGGGTGTTTATTCCCAACAAAAACCCCCGGGTTTTGGGGGGCGGATGGGTAACAATCCCGCTCAAATATTGTTTTTTACTTGTGGCCTCTATGACCCTAAGCCACACAATAAAAGTCGTGGTTTGACGAGTCATTTAATTACACCCCCCCCCGCGGGCCCCGATCTCCGCACCCCCCA